>JAJALE010000844.1:266384-463850 GCA_022627125.1 Fusarium chuoi
CCTGCGGGGGGATATCCATTTCGGGTTATAAATAGTGCTTTTGTTAACTGAGGCCGGGATGATTGTATCGTTGCGCCATTCGATCAATACTAATATTTGACAGCATCACAATGGGCGGAGAATCTGAGCGACGATCTGGAGACGATGACTCTGGTGGAGCTTTGAAGAACATCGGTGATCAACTCCGACCAAAAAGTGAGGATGAGGGGCCGTATGAAGAGGTACTCAATTTTGAACCCTCCGTGTCTCTCTTACTAAAGTTGCAGCAGCCGAGATATTCCAAGACCGAGGATAAGAAGCCTAGATATTATCCTCCAGCGGACTCGACTATGACTGATGTCTTTGAGACTGTGAAAACGTCTGATCATCAACCCAAGGTAAGTCAACCACCAACATACGATTAATCGTTGAGACATACTCAGAGGTCCTCAAGCAAAATCCTGGGGTGATTGGGCGTATCACCCAGTCGCTGAACCCATTCGGCGCCTCAGAGCCTTCTGCAGTTCCTGAGAGGGTTCCTGAGAAGAAGCCGAGCCACAAATCAGAAACCTCAAGAGAAAAGAAACTTCAAAAGGAAGTAACCCAACTACGAACTGAGAAGATTTCTCTGAGCACGAGTCTCAATACTCTGACAATTAGGTTTAATTTACAAAGCAACGATCTTGACGGCAAAAAGCGTCTCATCAAGCAATGGGAAAATTGGAAAACTGAGTCCGACGAGCACTGGCGCAAACGAGGAGAGGAACTCAGGAAAGCACAAGGAGCTTACGATCGCTTGTTTGATGACTATAAAAAGCTCAAGCAGACAAAAAAAGACCTTGAAACCGAGCTTGAAGAGGAGAAGGATCTGAACAAGACTCTGAGACAAGATATCCAGAATCAAGAGGTCGTTGTTACTGAAGCGCATTCGAGGGCTATATCACTACTGGCTGGCCATGTCTCAAGCGACTTTCCCGACGATCAAGTTCGAACTGAACTGCAGGACCTGTTTGAGAAGTGCTCTGAGTGGTGTATAGACAATCGCCTGCCACTGATCGAAAATGTGGAGGAGACACGAAACCTCATGCTTACTCAAGGTATCATGAACGATCTAGATTGCGAGGAGCATCTTAGATTCGACGTGACGCACAGAACAGCTACAGCCGTATTGCTACAGGCTGCACTGACGAAGACACTCATGCAGACCTTTCTCGAAAACCCATTCTTCCTGGGTCAGCATTGCTTGAAAAAAACAGCCCTGCAAGGAGGTTTGTACACTTCACAATTCCAGGCAACAAGGCAAACTGACACAATCTCAGGCGCCAGCGCAGAAGCCACAGTGACGTGGAGGATCCAGACTTGCCAGTACCTAGAGCAAGCATTCCCCCCACACAACCAAGCAATGCAGGCATATGCCGAGGGTTTCGCTAGGACCTACGAACCCCTCATCGAGCCCCTCGACAGGGAAAGCCTCGCGCAACTGACCAAGCTTTTTGCGACTACATGCGGCCTTGCGCTAAGACTCTGGAAGCTAAGAACCAATATCCGCGTCGAGGCGCTAGGCGATGCAACCCTCCATCGGTTCCAGAGCATGTTTGGCGACATGGAGGCTCATCCAACAGTTGGTCTCTTGAAAGGCGATAAGCGGTTCGACAATCGCCCGATTTGTGTGGTAGTGCGCCCGCGGATTGTCTCGGAGCCAGTGGAATCTGAGAATCGCGGGCGAGGCATTGTCTGGTCGCCTGCGCAAGTTTGGGTGTCTAATTGGGAGGATGGAGGGCCTTAGTGGATGGTGGCGCGGGACTAGCGATTGATATCACTTTTTGGGTGTTCAGCTTGAAATGCAGTCCTCAGGGAGCAAGAAAACACCGGACCTTGATCTGGGGTGTCAAAATAAACTTGGCAAAGAGTCCCCTAAGCTTAGGCTAGATTTACTTAAACATTTTATCGCTTAGGGTTAAGGTCCTAAGTTTTCTTTCATCCCCTAGGCAGGTTTGCTGCAGCGTGGAGGTTGAAATAGAACTGTCGTTTTGTAAAGCTAGTGCTTATCGTTGACGAATAGAGTGTGAACTGCCCCTCATGCGATGTTAAGCTTGATTTTGGGTGTTACAATGCCGGATATGTCGGCATAACGTGAACGTGTCTAGTCCGCCTTGTTGTATTTATCAAGAGGCATTTCTTACTCTCAAGTCTAGACTGGAAGCTGCAAATTAGTGCATCACACTTATTGAGACCCCTGTCAATTTTCATCATGACCAAAGTTGCGCAGTCTTTGCCAGAACCTCCGTCGGTGGGAACAGTCACATCGGTAAGCGATGAGTCGGAAATCCCCCCTCCAGTGCTGTTGATTGCGGTGATGGGGGTGACAGGCTCTGGAAAGAGTAACTTTCTTCGGCTCTTGACTGGAAGAGACGATGAAGATGGGCCCCAAGTTGGACATTCACTTGGATCATGTAAGTCAACACTAGACTCTGTGGATGGTGAACGAGCATTAACCACCAACAGGCACGCAGAAAACGGAAGCCTATGAGTGCCTCATCCGGGGCCAGCAGTTTGTCTTTTTCGACACTCCCGGTTTCGATGACACGTACCGAGGCGATGCTGACATTCTTGCCGATGTCGCTCAAGCCCTCAGCTCTTCGTACATGAACAATGTCAAGCTCAGCGGGATCATTTACCTGCACCGCATCAAAGATGAGAGAATGACCAACGCCATCATGCGAAATCTCACCATGTTCCGCAATCTTTGCGGTGATGGCGCTTTTGAGAATGTCATTCTTGCAACTACTTTCTGGGACGAGCTACAGGATGAGTCAAAGGGAGCAGCTCGAGAGCATGAACTGATCTCGACTCCCGAGTGGTGGGGGTATATGAGCAACAAAGGCTCGAGAATTCGACGATTCCAGAACACAAGAGAGTCTGCTCTTGAGATTGTCAACGAGCTAGTTGACCTCCCTGCCGTAACTCTGCAGATCCAAGAAGAGATCGTAGAGCAAGGTCTAGGAGTCGACCAAACAACGGCAGGTGAAGCTCTAAACGAGGAACTCAACAAGCTACGAGAACAACACCAAGAACAACTCAACTCCATCCGCGAAGAAAAAGAACAAGCCATCAAAGACCGCGACGTGCAACTAGAGAAAATGCTCGACAAGCTCGAACAAGAAAAACACCAATTCATGCGCCGTCTCGAAAGCGAGCAAGCAGCTCTCCACGCCGACCGCCGCGAACAGCAGCGCTGCATGGAACAAGCCTTCAACGACCAGCTCGTCCGTCTAGAGCGCGAACGCAAGGCAAGAGAAGCCAAGATCCAAGATCTGGAAACCCGACTAAGTACCGAGCGCGCAGATGCCAACGAGCGATTTCAAGCTGCTATGGCAGAATCGAACCGCATGGTCAGCGCGCTGAAGCTGGAGATGGAGACTGCGCGTGCGGAGGATAGGGCGGAGTATGATGAGACGATTAGGAAGATTGAGGAGAGGCAGAGAGGGGCGGTGGATGAGGCGGGGAGGTGGAGGGGGGAGGTTGAGAGGTTGAATAGGCAGATTAGGGATGCGAGTACGACGCAGGTTGCGGCGTATGGCGTGGAGAAGAGGAGAATGGAGGCGAGGATTAGGGAGTTGGAGCAGACGAGGAACACGAGTAACACGAACTTTTGGGATGTGGTTGGGAATATTTCCAATGTTGCTACGGGGATCTTGTTACATTTGCTATAAATTGAGCCCACCGATGTTTAGAGCGTTGAACTTCTGGCGTGTCAAACAATGGATCTGAGGGACATGACCTCAGAGCATCCCCGTACGCCTTCTTGATATAATCCCATTCAGGTGCTGTGCATGACTCTGACGATGCGGAAATCTTGCGATCCATAACCCTCCCGACATATCAGCAAGTTCCCCCTGCTCGTTCGTTCAGGTCGGCCATAGTCACCGAACACGATGTACTCCAGGGACTTGATACCCTTGGGAGAGAAGACCCACTGAATGAATGTCCAGAACGCACAGTGCAAATACTCTTTGCTATGGTTATCACCTTCGTCCACCGCTGGAGCATTATCGATGGGTTCTTCGTCCTCTGCTATCGTGACTGCCCAAGTCTCAGAATCAGGCCCCATTTCGCTACGTGATTGGCGGAGGTGAAAGACTCTGAGACACCCCCTTTTGGAGAAAGGGTTCAATACGTAATTCTATAGTTATAAGTATCTAACAAGGGATGGAGAAAGGGGGTTATTACATTACATCATTCTAAATCAGTTAGCATTTGATCAGGAAAAAAGGTCTTTGGTCTTACCAGAAATTTGGGCGCGCAAGACAAACTAATGAACTCAGTATCCAGCTGATAGGGAGGTGTGGAGGTTGGGTCATCCCAGAATCGTGCCGTATTCCAGTCATGAAGCATCATATCTGGTTGATCCCACCAGCGTTGGTTCCGTTCTTCATAAAACCTAGAATTGTTCACAAATATCTTCAATGTGGATTTATGCATGATGCTATGTGAGTATAGAACGCATCCCGCCGACTTGGCTGAGATAAAACTCTTCAAGCCCTTCAAAGGAATCCAGCAAAAATGCAATTGGATCGTCTTCGTCCATGTATATCGATTCCTCGTCATTCTTGGGCCATGATTCCTGGAGCTCCAGCTTTCTTAGCTTGACTGGGACTTTGCGCTGTGCAGCTGTTAGCACAAACTCATACCACTGTGGGCATGACAGGATCGTGAGAGATTTGAGAATCTTTAAGTCGACAGTCTCTGCCAGAGCTGCGCTCAGAGGAACGTGGCTCAGAACTAGGATGTGCAAGTTGGGGAACTTGATACAAGGAGATCGCTTGTCTAGGCCGAACACCGTTTCGTTTATGTAGTCTCTTGATTTTAGCCCGTGTACTACCTCGCTATCGTTTTGATACCCCAGCTCCCTTCGCATATGCGGCCAGTCGATGAGGTCAAGTTCCAATGATTCAAGGTGCGACTTGTTATTTCTAAGCGCAATGGCCAATGTTTTCAGATTTTCTGAATTTGGTCCTCTCCAACTGATATCCAGGAGATGGGTAAAGGCGGACAAGTCGATCGCTGTTTCGGGGGATTTTCTGCGTTGAGGACAGTAAAGATGAGTTGTCAACTTCAAATTACTCAATGCCGACTGCCGACTACACCGTTAGTTCCTAAGACTGACGCCGGTATACATGTTCCTAGATCCCAGCTTGATTACATTCCATCAGTATTCATCTTGGTTTTTCATTCAGGCAGGTGATTCACAACCCTGAATGACTTCCAACGATCCTTCTCACATTCCTCTAGTAGTGAGATGATGATTTCTTCAACACTACTGAATGCTGCTGGCCTAGCAATTATGCTTTCATCGGCTGCTTCTCGACAGAGCTGTAATTTTTGACTGTGTAGACAAATTCTAGAATAGTTCTCATCTGTGAACGTTAGATCAATATGTCTGGCGAGGAGAAGTCGATCAAGCGGAAGGTCGGCGAGTTTGATTCCAAAAATACCACGTTTGTTCCATGCTGGTATTACTATAGATTTCCAGACGGCTTCACGAGTAGAAGAATGGAGGTGCTTTGACATCAGAGAAAGATCTTTGATGTCGTCCGTGGATAGCTAGAGTGAGAGTTTGCGAGAGTCTGTACAGCAAGAGGAATAGAGTTCTATCTCACCAGATTAAAGATGAAATTCAAGATCTCTTGGGGTAGTTGCTCAGCATGTTCACGATACGGTTGGTGGCTAACGTTTGTCCGCGATCAGGGTCCTGTATTGAAATCTATTTCTTGTCGCAGTGAGGGGCCAAGGGCTTCTTATACCCTGAACAGCGAAATAAGATTTTTGTTTGACCATTTTCAAATTAAATGACTTGCCTGGAGCTTGAGCTACTTGGAAATGGTCAATGTCGGCGTGATCTACTTCATATAAACTTACTTATCATTCCATCAGCTCTTTTCGTAAGGACCCATGGTGGCTTTATACGGCAATCACGCGATATGCCATGAAACTAGTAAATACTGCTTCTCGACCTTTGAGTTGGGGTTAAGTTTCCTTATAATCAACCTCATTCACGCATGCTGCGGCACACCATGGTAGGGTCTGTCCAATCAGTCACCAACGATAAGAAGGATAAACATCTCATCAATCACGTCACTCATCGCAACAAGCTCAAAACTCATATCCGTTCATTATTGATCTACTATTCATATCTAGACCGTATCAAAACTTTTATTTACCTCTCACGGTTGAAAGTAGGAGCAGGCTTAGGCTTGTTGTCGAGGATCTTCTCAATCTCCTCCAAAACCTTGTCATCAATCTTCTTGTAAATCTCAAGTGCCTTGAAGTTATCCTCAAGCTGCTCAACCTTTGTCGCACCGAGAATGACAGTGCTGACATTGGGGTTCTTGAGGGCCCATGCGAGGGAGAGCTGGGCGACATTTCCGCCGAGGCGCTCAGCGACTTCAGAGAGCTTCT
Organism: Fusarium chuoi; assembly: GCA_022627125.1. Taxonomy (NCBI): domain Eukaryota; kingdom Fungi; phylum Ascomycota; class Sordariomycetes; order Hypocreales; family Nectriaceae; genus Fusarium; species Fusarium chuoi. The sequence continues at coordinate 272,823 of JAJALE010000844.1, forward strand.
TGACCTTCTCGATCTTGGCCTTGCCGGCTTCGGTCTGGAGCTCGTTGACGGTGTTCTCGAAGAAAGCCTTGTTGGTGGCGAATCGAGAGTCCTCGGGGATTCCGTTGTTGTACTTGCCGGTCAAGAGGCCGGAGGCGAGAGGGGACCAGATTGTGGTGCCGTACTCGAACTGGTTGAAGAGAGGAGCGTACTCGACCTCGAAGCGCTCACGGTGGAAAGCGTTGTACTGAGGCTGCTCAACGACTGTACCACGATCAGCATCTGTCGCGATCTTAGTTATCAAAAGCCTTACCAGGAGCAATCAGGTTGTAGCGCTCAGCAATGTGAGTAGCCTCGGTAATCTGAGCAGCGGTCCACTCAGAAGTACCCCAGTAGTAAGCAAGGTTCAGGTTACGAATGACCTGAGTAAATCCCTCAACAATCTCCTTCATGGGAGTAGCGTAGTCGGGACGGTGAGCAAAGACAACATCGACGTAAGGCTGCTCGAGACGCTTGAGAGAGCTCTTGAGACCCTCGACGACGTGCTTGCGGCTGAGACCTCGAGTGTTGGGCTCCTTGCGGCCAGTACCGAAGAAGACCTTTGTGGTGAGGACATACCTGGGCAAGTTAATGTCAATCCAGTTTGGGTGCTTGGGGTTATCTACTCATCACGAGGCCAGCCGAGCTCCTTAAGAGCACGGCCCATCTCGACCTCAGATTCACCATTGGCGTAAACCTCAGCGGTATCAAAAGTGTTGACGCCATGATCCCAAGCCTTTTGAAGAATCTGCTTCACGATGTCGCCCTTTTGCGTACCGCCGTAGGTCAACCAGCCGCCGAGACTGAAGACACTGACCTTGAGACCAGTAGGTCCCAGGTGGCGGAACAGCATGTCCTTGGGGTCGTAGGCGGTTTCAACAGGCATTTTGGTGATTGGGGATGAGTGGAAGTGGTGGTGATGGAGATTTGATGGTAGGAGGAGGGGCGGTTTTCTTATAGAAATGGAATTGATGTCATTCGGGATGGTCCAAGCGAAATGAGGGGTATTGAAGTGGTTGATACAACGATGATGGCTCCACGCAAACAACTGACGACAGTTTAGCGTAGCAGCTCTCATCGTCAAGCCAATCAGAGTACTCAATGCCTGGGACTATCCCCAGCCTCAAACAGGGCCATGTCTGTAATTGGGGCGTTAGTATTAATAATTCAAGATAGCGGGGCAGAGGCCGGCGAACAGTCACTTCCGGGCTTTAATGACGCTTACGTTGCAGGAGATAATGGAGTTTGTGGTATAGCAATATGCACACGCATTCTTTAGGTCGCCTATTGTGTTTGGTGTCATCGGGGTTCATATTAAGTGCTTATACTGAATCCTTCTTTGCCGTTCCATCTACCGAACCGAATTGCTTATGACATCAAGGTATCAAGATTACACTAAAGCCGAGCCTAAGTCCGGGCCAAGGCCACGTTTTCCCCTCATTGAGATGAACCTTGTTATCAATCAGCGTGATTGATGTTTTATTGACCGAGGTACGCTGTTGACCCAGTTATCTTCATCGCCCCGCACAAGCTCATCATTCCAAACGTGCATGAAACATTGCCCGTGAAACCTCAGCGACCTTTGCATGTTCCTAGAGCAACCCGCATGCCCTTCCACATGGGCGCCCAAGCACCAAACACAGCAGTGACACCTGTGCAGATGATCATGGGTCCGTATTGCGTCGCGTAACCCAGTGCTTCGTTGGACAGATGTGCTTTTGCCTGTAGCAGTGCGCCGCTCAATGGCCCGGCGGTGACGAAGCCGATACCTCGTCCGCCCATGAGCATGCCGAAAATGAGAGCTGAATCAGCGGCAGAGTCATCTTTTTGGATGTCGGTGGACATGTTGGACCACGTTGAGCTGAAACCGCCGGCAAAGAAACCGTAGACAATGACAAACACTACCAAGTTTGCAAGGTCGAGCGATAAGCCCCAGAGAAGCCAAATAGGAAGGGCACTTCCTATTGATGCGATTGTTACGGCTTTTGTTGCTGAGAATTTGTCTCCCAACATGCCGTGCACGATACCGCCAGGCACGGATGCTACAGAGAACAGCGCAAGCAAGATAGGACCGGTTATGCTGGGTAGACCGATCGATGATGCGTAGCTGGCTAGGTACGTGCTCGGCATGAGATATCCAAGTGATTGTATGATCACACTCGCTTGCATCATCCAGAAAGACGTATGGCGGAGGAAGCGGAATGATAGCGGTTGAACCTGGGCCTGAGTGTGCAATGGGATCCGCGGTTTGATGAAAACGAGAGTTGGGAGAGTCATTGCGGCTGATGCACCCGCCCAAGCCAAGAGAGTCGCCTTGAGACCGACCCGGCGAAGAAGAGCATCAAAGACAAACGGCATCGCAATACCTTCACTCCGTCAGCATACGATCTGGGGGTAGATAATTTGGAGTCATACCTGTGCCCGACTTGCCAGCCCACATAACCCCCAACGCCATCCCCTTCCTCTCAACAAACCACTCATTCATATAATGCGAAATCGGGCAAAATAGCAACCCACAGCCAATAGAGTACAGCGCCCCCTGTGTCGCAATAAGCCCCGCGATAGTGTTCACAAACGCAGATGCAGTAAGACTAGCGACCGTCACTGCAAGACCAAGCGGTCCGCAAAGGTGACGCAGCTGCGGATAACGCGTGAGAATGAGGAAAGCAAACGGCATCATGAGATACATCACACCTTGCTGCAGTGCTCCGATGGTGGCGATTGTTCCGGATGATGCTGTGCTGATGGGACTTCCGGGTCGGCTGTAGTATTCTTGGAAGATGCCGAAGGAGACAGAGTAGCCTGGGATTTGTTAGTGTTGAAAGGTAATGGTGAGAAGGCGGAATACCCCAGATTGGGAGCTGTGCCATTGTGCAGCACATCAAAGCCAAATACGCATCTTTGCCGCGGTCCGTAGGCGGGAGTGAATCTGTCGGTGACTGAGAAACATTTTCCTGGCGTTCGGTATCAGGCGGACTATCAGTCCCGCACGGCTGTTCCTGCAACGACTCCATGGCATACGCTGTCTCTGAAGAAGACGACATCTTCGCAATCAATTTGTTTGGTAGTAAGTAGAATGAACAATTGCGGTTAGTCGGAAGGATTGAGGATCAAAGGTTGGCTTTTGGACGGATATAAGCTCAGATTGCGCCCTTGCTTTGACAGTCGCGTTGACGTAGCCGATCGGGATCGGTTAATGATCGACGTGTTTGTTCTCTGTTTTGGGAGCTTGTGCAACACGACCAACACCACAGCAACGTTGCGAAGTCGGAGCACTGCATGTCTTTCTTGTGCAGAGTTTGCTTGTGAAAATGATGTTGAGATAACGATGTCGAATTGATTACTATTTACTCTTATTCGCTATGTGAGACATTGTATGTTTTTGTGCACACAATCTTAGTTGGCTGCAATATCGCTTCTTCGCTCGCATTATCCAGCGTGTTTCCCATCACTCCGCTGCATATACTTCCGCTCGTTACCTGCGTTGTTCGACTCACAGTGTCAGGGTAGGTCGCCAGTTCCAAAGAACCACATGTATCGAACTGAGTGTAGCCTGTATGCTTCTTCCTCTGTACTTTATGCAGCGAATCGTGGGAAGGTGGCTCTGAACTGCCAGAGTCGCTTGACGAGCCCATCCATTTCGGTGCGAAGCGTTTGAAGAACTTGCGAAATGTCGGCATGCAGCCGCATATAATGAAGAGGTTGACTTCCACGAAGGACCAGACGTTTGCTGGGGCTGCGATCCATGGGATATCTAATGCTCCCAAGAGTGAGGGTAAGTATATCATGCGGATGATAGAGGTCGTGACAGTTCTACTGCTGTTAGTCGCCGATAGTGCTTTGTCGAGGTGAACTTACATGGTAGCAATGCCGAGCATGATACCCAAGCCAATTTTCTGTCCCAGAGGCATCTTCAAGCGAATAATCATCGGCATAGGAATGGCGAAGAGAACGATGTCTGAGATGATGTTGGCGACAGCGATGATGATGTACATGACGGCGTAGTCAATGCACTTTCCGCTAGCGAATAAGTAGGGATCCCATGCTGTCTCTCTCGGTTGGCATCCGAAAAGCAATAGACTGGCGATGATAATGGTGTATAGAACAACGAAAGTGATAGTCACAAATATCGCTCTTCTAAACCACTTCTGCGGGGAGACTTGAAGGTAGAAAGTTAGGAGCGAACTTTTAGTCAGACCGTTGCAGATGATGAACGCTGGAGCGGCGATGTAGGAACTCTATGAGGCGTAAGCAGATTACCATGAAGTGGAAGTGGGGAGCGTACGAGCATGTGCTTCTCAAAGACCTCAATGGGCATTTCCCATGCATGATGACATAGACCTCCGATAGATATTGACCCTTCAGTCTTTAGCAGAGGCCTGAGACAATGACGGAGTGTACTCACATATCTGAGCCGACTGCATGACAATAGAGAAAATCTTCAGGTCACAACGTCAGCCTCTCATAAATTCTACTTTTCACTTGATGTCATACCCATGCCAGTGTGATCAAGACTAAGCCACCAGGTTAGCTGCAGGTCCCTCAATTTGAGCTATCACATACCATCGTCAATCTTCAACCCCCGCGATATGTAATACTTTACATATAGCCTCTGTAATAGACACAGAATAGCTAGAGAGCCGAGGATGCCGAAGATGAAAAAGTGCTTGAGTGCATCTTGCTGCTGGGGATTGTCAAAGTCGACGACGTATCCTTCCGGCGGCGGCAGGAACGTAATCACACCGTTGGTAACTGGATAAGAAGACATGTCAGATATGATGAGTCCATTTCTACGGAAAGAATTTTCTTGGGATTATATGTAGGGATGGTTGATTTGATCAGTGCGTTTTGTGTTGGTTGATTGCTATTCAGCGTAAATCCGAAATCCTCACCTTGTGAGTTTGCTGAACTAGTGGATGGGAAACTCCACTATGGACAAATAGTTTCAACGGATGAGGGCAGCGAGGCCAAGAAAACTTGATCACCTTGGCCATAGTGCCATCACTCTTACTTCTAACCTGTAGGGAGACGCATCAACTGACGTCCCGGGGGCTTCACCAGAAACATCCGATGTACGTACTACTATTGTCGGAGATCGTCAAGGTCTTTGGCGATTATTGTTCTAGTGCAAGCCTTATCACTTGCATGTCTGAAGTGTTTGTCCAGGTGATATGTCCCGAAATGGGTGTCAATAGGACTCTATACTATCTCCAATTGGCGGGCCGGGTCAGCCACGTCTTGGCAAGGGGAGCAGACCAAATCCGTTTGACCAACTGAGGGATCTCACAAAATTTACAGTTCTTTTCATGCGTTCTTTCTAAGCCAATGTTGGAGGTTGGAATGCGGAAGAGAATTCTTTAGCGGATTGGATAATTGCAGTTGGGTCAAAGGCTAACTCAACAAGTTAAGTGAGACATATTGCACGCTTTGGAAGGTCAATAGAAGTCTATACAGGGGTTACACATTCTGGATTCTGCAGGGAGGTATCTGAGCTGAACATCCTGGCTGATAACCATGTCGAAATCTGGTTCCAGATCCTGTTGGTCGAAGGAATCTTGCGTCAAATGCCAAGGTTCAGGCAGATCTAATGCAGCCCGACTCTCTTATCACATTCTGGTGACGGCTCGCGGGTTGGTTGCTCTCGTCAATAAATATCTCTCACGTCTGGAGAAATGTCCCATGGCAGTATCCTTCAGTTTCATCCTCTCACTTACACAACACATCCAATATGAACCAACTCGCTTCTCTTTTGTTTATTGCCACCGCCCTTTGCGGCAATGCTTACGCATCATCTAAAGGTCCTCCTTCAAACACTGGTCTGCTCCAGATGGTCACCTACGTCAAGCGTAATCCCAATATGACAATCGACGAGTTCTGGCAGTATTGGGATACCCAGCATGCTCCGAAAGTGATCCCTCTGGCAACGCACTTTGGTATCGCCCGTTACCAACAGGTATGTCTTCACAGCCTTGCACTCCAATAGTGAATCACTGCTTACTGGTGTGTCATTCTGTCATTTTAGGTACGAGTCTCAGGAAAGATTGTTCCTACCGATGCCGGCGCCACTCAGCCAGTCTCCAATCAGCTGGTAGACTTTGATGGGATTGCCATGTTCCTTTACGAGTCATCTGATGTCTTGATTGATATGCTCTCCCATCCGTACTATGTTAACGTCGTTGAACCGGATGAGCATGTCTTCATTGACAAGTCAGCTCATGGAAATGGGATGGTCGCTACCTATATCGGTGAGCATATCGATGCAGTGGATGATGCCAAGAGTGTTTGGAAGGGAGACAAGAAGACACTTTCGAAGTACCAGAAGTTATTCAAGAAGTATTAAACGGACGAAAGAGAATTGCGGAATGGGAAGAACTTGAATATGGGCTCCATAGATCTATAGTACAGGATAGAGTTTTCTTCTCATAGAACCCTCAGTGCCTCCAAACAGGCATGTATCTCAGGGTGAACATGTTTATCCGAGCCAGGCACCCTCAGCCAAATCCACTGTCCTTACTCTAACCCCGGATGCTCCCCATAATTACTCCAAAGGCCTTCTGGCTTATCATAAATGTCGGCGCAGCAGGAAATCCTCCGGGTGTACGTGGGAAGATCGAGGCATCCACAACCCGAAGTCCATCGACGCCATTAACCTTGAACTCTGAGTCAACGCAGTAGTCTGTATCGCCAGCAGGTCCCATGCGACAAGAAGAAGTGGCGTGATGACTAAACGCATCGTCCATGATACCCTGCTGAATACTCACGCCAGGCCGGGGCTCAACAACCTTGAATGGAGCATAAGGTTCACCGGTAGCGTTGAAGATGCGCAGGGTATGCTCTACACCTTCCTGGATAGCCTGAAGATCCCGATCTCCCTTCTCAAAGAAGTATTTGAAATTGATCTCTGGTGCTTGCCGCGGGTCTTTTGAGCGGAGAGTGATTGTGCCAGCTTGGTTGCCTGTCTGCATTTTGACGATAGACCAGAACCAAGACGTTGGAGGGGCCTGCCAAGTAGAATACCCAGGAAAGTATCCACGGAACACAGTCCCAGCTGCTCCGAAGAGGTACAAATCTGTGTCGTTTGTCTCGCTGACGCTGGATCTGTAGAGAAGTGAAATCGGGGCAGCGCCTTCGCCGTAAGCACCGGTATGAGATTGGTTCCACTCTTGATAGCATGTATCGTTGGCTTCAAGGGTAAAGGAACAGTTCTCAAAGGGATTATTCTCCCACGGCACAGAAGCTTCGGCCGTCACGCCACCCTCGTAGTTGTCTTGTAGATATTTGCCCTGTCCTTGTCAGTTGCATTCTAGAATCCTCAAACGAAAGACTCACTACTGCGGGGAGATCAACGATGACAGGGATATCAAGACTCTCAAGCTCTTCCCGGGGACCGATGCCACTGAGCTTGAGTATCTGGGGCGTGTTGAACGTACCGCCGGCAACAATCACTTCTCTCGATGCAGTGACGTTAACCAAGCGACCAGACTCAGACTCATCGTAGCGTTTGTCAGCTGAGTATAGCCCTTCACCCTTGAGATACTCTACACCAAAGGCCTGCGGTTTGCCGTTCCGGCTGTTTTTGAACAGTACGCGGGCAGCCAGAGAATGGGTGCTGACAGTCAAAGGATACAGAGCAGATCCATTTGCAGTTTTAGCATTCATCGTCTCGTGTAGATATCGCCATGCACCGGTTCGCTGTCGAAGGCCGTCCACGTGTAGAGGAATCTGGTAGATACCAGGAGAGTATCGGTCTTTATCCAGGCGGTTGATATCTCGTTGCATTAGTCGACCAACTTCAGCGGCATCGTCGATTTGAATCCCTTCAGTTTGCTCAAAAGCACGCTTCAGAGATTGCACGACGCCAGGACGATCAGTGATGTAAGAGATGTTGTTCCGATTACTCTGTACGGCTTGTCAGCGAATGGTAGGCCTTACACCCGACTACTTACCTGGATGAACCCGTCAAACCCGTGGCCAGGAGTCCCCTCTTGGGCGTAGGTGCAGTTCTCAATATCGATAAACAGCTCCCTCATCTTGTCAGACTTCCATGACTCATCCCCAGTAAGTTCGGCGATGGCATCCCAATCATTATCAGGTGGCAACGCGAAGTTCATAGCATTGAGTTGAGTAGACCCGCCAAGTGTTGAACCTCGAGGGTAGAGTATACCGAGCCTATCAAGTTAGAGCGAGCAATTTAATAGCAAAGGAGATTCTCACGGCTCGGCATCCTCGGGGGGATCAATACCCGACCACAGAGTGCCGTTTGATAGTCTATAAGCATATTTGGAGTCTCTTTGAGCTTGAGTTTCGTTTTGGTAGTGGTTTACGTAGAAGGACCATGACATGCTTGGATGCTCAGCGACTACATCCGCCCTAGACGTTGTGAGACAAGTCAACATTGAGAAGCTCTGGTTGCACTCACATTGCGGGGATTCGCTGCAGCAGTGTATTGCCCTGATCACCACCAGCCTCTATCAGAAAGACTGAATGACCGGCACGCGCGAGGTTGGCACTGAAGGAATTGTTAGCAAAGCTTGGTCAGAGAGGAAATACTCATGCCAAAGTCCCTCCACCGGGTCCTGATCCAATGATAATGTACTCATATTGATCTGGTGGGTTGGTTGGAAAGGCAGTTGCTAGACCAGCAAGAATGCTCCAAGATACAAGTTTCATAGTGTCGATTTATTTATGTTATCGTCTTCTGGGTTGCAGAAATCTTCAAGCTTTAGGATCTTGAAGTATTTATACTCATATTGTATATCATGCAATTGGTAATCGTGATCCTTCAGCACAACAACCTGCAGACAATGCTGACCTTGGCTTCCAGCAAGGCAGCCGGCTCATCATCGTCAACACAGCCAAGATGGCCGCAAAATGAGTGTAACACAGCCTCGTAATGCTGATCATCAGGACATTACCCGTACTAACCAATGAAATTTCGTCCGATAGATTTATTATTCAACCTTTTAAGCTTGTTTATAGCGTCTGACATGGATGGAGTGGAGTGGAAGGATGGGTTGCGCTGATTGAGCGTAAGCCCGAGCCACGCGTCATCGGATTTCTGTGCAAAAGTCGTCCGCAAATCCGATCGCCAGTCCGCGCCGATGCTGCACACTCCGTCACTTTATACCACTTTTCTTACAGGTAGCTTCTTCAATTACTCTTATGCTAAATGCTTTTTCTTCTCAACTCCACATTTAGTCTCCTTGCAGCACAGTATATGCCCTTGGAACTTCTTCAACAGGCCATCTACGAACAGCGCACAACACGGTCTTCCACTGTCAACAATCAAGTGCACCGGAACATGCTTCCCAATTAGATTGTCTTTAAGAGTTAAGTCGCCGCTTGGAGTATGTTGCTCAGTTCTCGGTGAGAAACCATCATGTGCAACTGCAAACAAAGCTCCAGCAGCAAGACCCATGACTCGCTATGCAAGACGCAGCGCATCGCAATAGATATATAAGTTGCTTAAAGCGCGTATTTAGAGTTAAGAATCTCTTAATACTCGGGATGAACTCACGGAGTGAACCTGAGGCAAGGGGTTGTCTCAATTGCGATCTGACGCACGATGAAACCATGCGCGACACTTAGGGATACCCCTGGCTCCTTCACCAAAACGGAGCAGCGCCAAGGATGAATTGCGACATTGGCCCAGATCTAACATTTGACGTTTCCGCCAACCGATAAACTATAGAAAATATCAACTAGGGCACTTTCGGATCACCGCTCATCCGGTCTTCAATTCTACTCCCCAACACCGCGAGTATGATCACCATCGAGGATACACTGTTTTACCACGGCGCTTACATCCCAGAATAGGTTCATCCTGAAGATGAAGCATAAAGTTACTCCGTGATAAACGTCTCATGGTCTCTTAGCGCCAATGAGAGTCTCTTCTACGATGTTTCTGTCGCATACAAAGACTCGACGACACTGCCACTTATTCCAACTTCAGTCTTAACATCACAAACTCAATTCACTTTACCTTCTTACAGCTGGTCTGTTCTCTTGCACTCACACCCTCCATCTCATTCAACATCCGTCCTCTTCCGTGCATCACATCTCAAACGCAAACATGAAGTTCACCTCTTTCCTCCTTGGCTTCGCCGCCACTGCTATCGCCAGCCCCATCAGCAAGCGCGCTGTCTTTAGCCAGACAACATATGACGATCTCTCCATCAGCGGTGGTACCGCAGGCAATGCCCAGCAAGAAGCTCTGCAGAAGCTTGGCGGTTTGCCAACGGACCTGTCAACGGTTGAAAAGTCCGACTTGGACTTCCTCAACAGTGTCAACCAGATTGCGAATGATGCTGAGGATGAGGCCTTCAACCCTGCTATCGACGCAGCTTCCGGCGAAGCAGCCGATGCCCTTCAGGTAAGCCTTGCCATCAAAGGTCAATTGAGGAATGATACTAATAGCTTTGCAGCGCGGAAAGATTAAGAACAAGGTCCTGAAGTTGACCGCTACTATCCTCAAGCTAGAGGCTCAGCAAGCGCAGGGTGAGGATGTTGCTGATAAGTTGGCGGAGGAGAACAAGAAGTTGCAGAACAACATTTCGCAGGATAAGGATGAAGCTGGAAAGGCTTCTACGTTCCTTGCTTTTGATGCGACTACAAGCTAAGAGGGCTGAGTAATGATGGGAAGGGGTTGGGTGTCAATGTTATGATAGGCAGGCCTACAAAGTGTATCAGTAATCCAAACATATTCAGACCAAACAAATAAACTCAAATGCTTCTTGAGAGTCCTTAGAGAGGCGATAAAAGTACGCGACAGGCCGAGTGTACCTGGAATCGCCATTTGGAGAGGAGGGTATCGTCTAAAACCCCAACCCCCAATGTTCGGCATCTCGGTTGGATGTTCCCGCGAGGCCCAATCTCCATCTCCACACGAAACCCCACGAGCCTACATCATATCTTGCCGTTGCCATTTTCTCTAAAGAATCTTGTCTTTATCTCCTATAGCACCAGTACAACTACAATTAGTCCACTATGCTCGACTCGGATCAATCTTGGCCTTTATGGGGCAATGACTCCCTCGACGGAGCATTCGATCTCGATACCCCAGGTGACAACGCCGTTGTGACCAAAGTAAATCGCCCTTTCTTATTCGGCTATCGGCCTTCAAACCCTAACGGCCGCGGTATTCTCATTCTCGGAGGCGGAGGATATGTACAACTCATGATCGGTCGCGAAGGCGTCGCTGTCGCAAAATGGCTCAACAATCTTGGCTTCTACGCATTCGTCCTGGTGCATCGCTTCCCGAAGAGCGAAACAGGTGCTCAAGCGCCGTTGGATGATGGGAGAAGAGCTCTGAAGATCATTGCTGAGAGTGGACTTGCGCCAAAGGGTATTAGCATCTGCGGTCTCTCATCTGGCGGCCATCTCGGCGCTGCTCTTCTGTCAGAGTATCCTCAAGTCTGGACATCACCAGATCCCGAAGTGCCTCAGATCGAGTTTGTCATATTGGGTTACGGACCTATTTCTACAAATGCAGCAGGCCGTACAATCATTGAGAACAAACCTCCACTCCCACCAAAGGAAAAACAAGAACTGTATGATATCGTACAGCCAGATGTTCAGCTCCGATCTCGTGCGCCGCCAGCATTCATCGTGTACTCCAACAATGATCCAGTTGTACCTGTCATCAACGCATATCGCTTAGCAGAGGGCTTTACAAAGAACGGAGCACCTGTCGAGTTACACGTCTTCGCTGATGCGCCTCATGGGTTTGCGCTGGATAGTCCGAAAGAGCTACCTGTATCAAAGTGGCCGATTATGTGCGAGGCATGGCTGAGGCAGAACGATTGGATAGAGTGATAAGAATTTACTCACTATACTCTCTTTATATCAACACTCAACGCCAAATAGCTTCAGGACATTGTGTATTAAAGTCTTCGCCCTAGTGACGATATCACTAAGAAGCTCACGAAGATGAACAAGAAAATACAGAGTAGGGCCTCTAAACGTGACGGGGGAACAGGTTAGGCTTCCATGTTCCAGTCATTCGTCGTGGCTACAATCTTCGATTCAGTATAGTGAATCCATATATGAGCATTTCGCAGCAAGGAGAGACTTCAAGTTAAGCAACATGCAGTTCAGAGCCCATTGATCGCAACGAGGAAAATCCCTTGATGTATCTGCATGAGTCACACTGTAAGGCCAATGCTTTTCTCGGCTGCCAAGAATACATGTCCGAACAGCTGATTAGGATAAGCCGCCTGGCTTCAACGAAGATTACGTTTACCAAGTTGAATGGGTGTCGTAATTTCTCCCCAGCTGCACTTCTGCCTTGCGTTCTCTTGATACCGTTGCCAATCTCTCATTCCTCGATTTTCAAGCCATCAGCTATGGCGGGGATACCAACCTTACTGGTTGCCTCGCGCAGCAACTGGGATACATGGGCTGTTACACAACATGAGGCATGTAAGCTCGGGCGGCCACTATCTTCGCTCCACGTAGCCATAGCGCAGTTCAAGGCAAGAAGAGTAGGGCTGCTGACCACTTCGGGTCCAATTTCATTTCGAAGTGAGAATTGGACAGTGTTTCGTACGTCACCATACCGATTTTTGTAATTGTTATTTGCCCTGCAATATGAAAACACCCAATCTACAAAGTGTGAAGTAACGAAGAACAGATTCTCTATTTAAGCATGATGTCTGTCCATGGAGCCACCAAGCCTATATCGGAACCGGGCACCATACTCTTCCTTGTTCTGAGCACTACATAAAGTTTGTCAAACCGACACCCCGATACTCCCTAAACTTTCTCATACGATGAATGATATTACCATTCCAAACGGGGATCATACTGCCCCTCTGGAACTGAACAAAGCTTTTCAAGAGCTCGCCGATGCGGTCAGCAAACTACTCAGAGAGCCGCTTCCAACTCCACCATCTGATGGCGTCACAACTAGCACAGACTTCCCCACTGGTTCAAAGAAGGAGATTTTGCTAGGCGTTCAAAAGCTTGTCACGGCACTGATACCAGAAAAGCCCATCTTCGCTTCATTTCATGATGGAATGGTCCATGACCCCCTCGGCAGTGGTGCCTATGCTTTCCAAGGAGGACTCATGCAGCCATTCGTGGAAGCACTCGTACGAGACGAGGCAATGGTAAATCACGGAAAAGCCTCCTCTATCAATAAAGAGGTCAACGGCAGCTCGTGTCTCCATCCGCTTCCTGAAGATACATTGAGCAATAAAGTGCCAACTCAACCTATCGTTATACACATAGGCGCGCAACCAAACAACTCTCCGCACCTAGGTACCCTCGTTGTTTTCTGCTATGCATTCTGGCTCGCTCGGAAAATGAGCGATCAAATACATAGTGTAACTAGCCAATCCAATAACAGACCTCCCGATATATTGGTTGAGCTGGACCTTGTTGACACGGCACCCGTTAGTGCACTATCCACAGAGATTGAGGGGATACAGTATCAAAGGTCTCTGAGAGACGTTCACGGTACCTTGAACAGATATGTTCAGGACTACTATGAGGTCATGGGACTACTATCCAGTTGGGCAGATATTCCCTTTACGATCAAATATCAACAAGATCTGTTCTCTCACCATTCCATTCCACAAGTTATTCATTACTTGGTCAAGCATCACTCGGTTCTTGGACGTCAACTTTCACCCAAATATGGTGCTTTGGGACTACGAGCCGCATGTCGAGTACCAGGGTGCTCCTTGTCCGAAAAGCATGGCCAACTCAACGAATACAAATACAATGACCAAATGCAAAGCTCGGTAAGCAACTATGAAGCTGAAATTGTGTTTCAATGCCCGTTTCATGGCCCACATACAATCAATACATCCGATTCTGCACAGCTCTCACGACTCGAGGCCAATGCACCAGCACGCAACCTAATCCGCAGTATGAGTCATCTCCTTGATGTCGGCACTCACCATATTCGTGTAACCGGTTCAGATTATGCTGGCACGTACCAGGAGGTATTCTTGTATCGGCCCCTAGCAGCCTGGTCGACACTTACGGGACTTTCCGTTGGCCGAATCCCTCATATACTGTACGCTCCTCTCATTGTTGATTGGAGCGGTGCAAAACTGTCCAAGTCACTTTATGTTCAAGATAGGGCATATGATTCAATGAAGCTTCTGGGAGGGTATGGCTTCATAAGTTACCAGGAACTCAAAAAGAAGCGGGGAGAAACCAGCTATGAAACCTTTAGGAAACTCTGGAGGGAGGTTGAGAAGTGGTTTGCTGAGCCCAAGAAGCTTTTCCGCACCTACTCTATTGAATATTTGCTTTTGGTATTGCAGGAGAACGGAGATATTAGTACATAGGTACCTTAGCCATAGGAGGAATTTCACACCATAGATATAAACTTTAGGCAGCCAATATCGCCTGGGTACATAAAGAGCATGATGTTTCTGGGTTTTTCACTGTATGAAAGGCACTCGTTCGCACTGCTTGTCAGAGACAGAGTGGGGCTCGATCGCCAAGCCAACCCCACTGCAATCTAATCTCCAGTTTTTCTCCACGCGACGCGTTTGTTTATTTCCAGAAATAGCATCTCCCTCTTAGCTTATCCGTACCTTAGCTTTTCGAACCATCCTTCTTCAACCATGGCACCTCTGCGAAAGAAGGCTATTACCCCCAAGAAGCGACGCGCGACCACTAAGCCCAAAACAACTGCATCGCGTCCTCCCCCCGCTCCCCGAGTCTTAACCGATGTATTGCTTTCAATCAAGCCTGAGCACCTGGCAAACATCGCCAGCCAGGACAAGAACCATGAGTATCGCAAGTACCGTCTCAAAGACGGTGTCTCTCGCCTCTGGCTTTACGAAACTGCCGGTGGAGGCGGTCGCTCATCAATCACGTATGTTCAGCCCGCCAGCACTACTCTTGCTAGAGACCAGGATGATTAGACTAACTGGTGAATAGACACATCGCTGTGATTCCGCCAAATACCCGCCACGAGCCAGGTTCTGTGCCGACCGACCCTTTCGGTATCGGCAATGAAGACTTCAACGCTGGAAGAAAGGAGTCCAAGTACGGATATCCGATACTGGAGCTTTACGAACTCATAAACCCAGTCACTCTCAAACAAATGAAGACGCGATGGGGCATGGGAGGTGCGCCCATGGGATGGCAGTACGTGGGATCAGATATGTGGCAGGGCATATGGGGTGACGATGAGAAGAGAAACGAGAGAGTAAAGAAGATTTTTTAAGCACTACGGTCTATGAGTTATGATACCGATGAAATCATTTTCATGCAAGCCTTGTCGGCGGGCATTTTGACGCGAATTATTCTGTCATAAAAGACACCTTGCTCTTCCGCCTAAGCCGTACATTGAAGTTGCTCTGTTTCACAAACCATGCTAACGTCTGGTCAGCTTCTAGAAGACACCGCATATGACACGTGTTGCAAATCATAAAAGGGAGTTTTGTGAGGAGAGGCTTACCGTTGTTCAGATGCCAAGTGTTATCCGCCGATGGGAACTCAAGCTAGGCCGATATTTCAGTAAAGGGCACTTCAATCGACATTGAAACTTACCTCGTATCGCCTCAGTAACGCTGGAACCATCTTGTACATCTCGAGCAAACTGATGTTCTTTCCAATGCAAGTCCTCGAGCCTGCACCGAATGCAAACATGTAGTTCTCCATGCGTCTCTTTTGCTCAGTCGAAGCTTCAATCCATCTTGACGGTCTCCATCGATCTGCATCGTGACCGAAGATATCCTTGTTTCGATGTAGAACCCAAGCGTTGACTCCCACAATTGTACCGCTTGGGATATGATGACCGTCGACTTCAAGACCTCGCGCAGGGACAATACGCTCTAGCATGAGACCTGCAGCTGGATGGCATCGAAGAGCTTCTTTGACAACGGCGTTAAGGAAGGGAAGGTCTCGAACTTCGTTCCAACTGACAAGACCATCTTCACGACCGAATCGCCCGGCCTTTTCTTCCTCTGCAAGCTCAGCCATCAGAGTCTTCATGTCATCCGGGTTCTTCATCAGATAATAAAAGATAGCTCGGAAAGTAATCGCCGTGGTATCAGAGCCTGCAAACATATTTGCTACGGTCAGAGCGAGCACTCTATCGTTGTTCATGAACTCCGGGTCTTTCTGGTTGGCTTCGAGGAAGCGCGAGAGAAAGTCTCGACGGCCATTGTCTTGGTCGAACTTCATGTCGCCGAGCTTCTCGGGATCAACGCGGGCGAGCATTCGGTTGCGTGCAAATATCGCGACTGGAGAGGATGAGTTTGTGAAGCCCCATTTCGTGAGCTGTAGTCTCAGCGGGTTCTTGAGGAGTAAGCTATCAAGGATCGGTAGTTGTCCAACCTACATGACCGTCAGGTTAGTAAACCCTGTCAAGGTTGTTGGCATACATACAGGTGCTGCATAGTTGAGCAACCATTCAAGATTCCCAATGATGTTATCCACGTCTTTCCCATGGTCCACGAAACCTAGCCGTTTCGAGTACGTCAATTCGCCTATGACGTCGAAGGCATAATACTGTAGCCATGTTCCAAAGTCAAGGACGTCGTTCTGGTTTGCATATCGTTGGTCAAGTTGTTTGAAGAACTCGGTGGTCGTAGAGTCCACGAATGGCTCGAACTGAACGAGGGTACTCATAGCGTAAGCATTCGATACGGATCGTCGAAGCTGCGAGTGGAACTTTTCATCTTGTGAAGTGAAAAGCGTGATGAGTCTCTTGCCGCTCTTATTAATGGTCTGCTGCACCGGGCTACCACTTGTCAGCGGGAAGGCTCTTTTCTTCGCCTTGGTGACTTACTAGAAATCCGACTTGGTATATCCCGAGTTGTGAGCGTAGATTGTCTGTATGGCAGCTGGATCCGCGATCGATACCGTGTTGGGACCAAGTCTCACGACGCTGCCGTACTTTTCATGTAGAGTAATCTGCGTCACCTCTGGTCGCCTTCGGTAAACATCGAGAAATCGCCAGAGGTCCGTGAAAGCCGCCAAACCTGGCCCGGGGATCCCGTTCAATCCATTGCCGTACTTGTTGAGGAGGAGCTTTGTCACAAGGAGTCCGATGAGCGCAGCTGTCAAATACGCCCATGGATGCTGGAGGAAGATATCCAGAATCATATTGTAGGCCTACAAAATATCGTAAATTTCATCTAAATAATAGCAATGCGTGTCGAAGCAGTGGTCGATCCATTCCTTTTAACGACGTTCTTCTACCCCGCGTGATACATGTTTGGTGTTTCGCAAGGTCAACGGCACTTACCAAGGCATCGGAAGTTTCCATGCGGGGTAATTTCCGAATAACATCACCAAAATATCGGTAACGTTCCGATTTGACTCTTTTATGAATTATCTTTTGACTGAGAGTTCAGGCCACGGGGATGATTCGG
Organism: Fusarium chuoi; assembly: GCA_022627125.1. Taxonomy (NCBI): domain Eukaryota; kingdom Fungi; phylum Ascomycota; class Sordariomycetes; order Hypocreales; family Nectriaceae; genus Fusarium; species Fusarium chuoi. Next base: position 290,186 of record JAJALE010000844.1, read on the forward strand.
TATGTTTGGTAAGCTCTCCCCATCAATTGGGCCCTACTGTCGGGGACCGCTGGACCTTTCAAAGTCATTCGGGACACTGGAATATCAATCTACATTGTCTAAGGGCCGTTCGCGCTATGTTTCGTGCTGTACATAAATACCAAATATTAGGCCCGCGTAATAAACTCGCCAGTCTCCAGAATTCTATCACCTGGTTTCAGCTTGCACTGCGGCGGCCGTTGCCAGTTCAGAACCGTCTTGCCTTGTTCTAACAACCGTTTTCTCTCCGTACTCCAGAGCATTAAAAGCTTTGTTGCAGGTTTACCGTCGTAGTATATGACCGTTTCGGAAGGTGGTGGTTGTGGAGTATCGGGCCAGTCGATGAAGTTGGGCGCTTCTGTGTAGGTAGTGATCTGTTTGCCTCTGCGACGCTTCTCAGACCACTCTCTGAGAACCTTACGAAACTCCGAGACCGGGTGGTCAAGTCGAACATCTGGGTGCTGGACCCATTCCTTCTGTTCAATTTCCAGCACGTTTTGCTTCTCGTGCCGGACAGCACGCAGTGTTTCGTCGCGAGTGATGATCTCATAAATAGTGAAAATGACACCCTTGATATCATTGCGCGATTCGGCGTAGCCAGGTTCTCCAATCCGAATTGAGAAGTTAAAGTCGAATATCTTTATGGAATCTGCTTCCTCGTCGATAAGAAGGTTGCGGGGAGCGATGTCTTGGTGAGCGATACCAAGATTCAAATTAAGCTCATCGACAACGGCAACCAACTGAGTCAGCCACTTGAGTTTGAAAATCCGAGTTTTATTCTCCTCCAGCGTCCCTCCAGGAACGTATTCGTTTGTAAAGCCCACGCAACGGCCCTCAATCTCATCCACAACGATCTTGTCGAAGGCCACAATATGTGCATGTTTGGGTAAACGCATCCAAAGATTCATCTCATGCCATACATACGATAGGCGCTGGTCAAGAAAGTAATACTTGAAAACGAGCTATGGCTATTTTTAGACCCTCGATATCCATGTCAGTCGCTGGGAGGTGCTTACCTTCTTGTCTGGATCCGAGGATCGTAGGCATCTCACAAGATCCACCAGTGGGCCCAGTCGGTCAAGCTCTTCCAGTTCTGATCTTGAAATTGCCTCAATTCCGTCCGGACGCTCGGTGGCTTCTAGAGGAGGGTGATATGGGCATCGGGTATTGTCGTCTTTCTGATCAGTGGATGTTGAGACTAAATCACCTTGTGGTGAAACCCAGATCTCAAAGACGTCGGCTGCAATATTATCGATATGTTTTTGAAGGTGTTCGATTGCTGGATCTTCTGACTCCAGCTCTTCATCCATAGTGACGGATACAAGACGACGTTGATCCCAATCCATGATGTGCCAAGTGCTCGGGCCCCCCGGGTAAATATTACCGCTGGGAGCGAAGAATCTCTCTTCCGGCTTCAGCATCGTGGGTTGGCAGGGCCACAAATGATGAGAGTTCTCGACAAGGACAGGTCAAAAGAAATCAGAATTTAAGTAAAAGAGGTGATCGAGGCTGATGATGTGAGGTTGAAAGGACCGGGAGAGTCTCTATTGTTTTTGTACGCGAAACATTTCAGCCGCATGCAAGAGGCGGGCGCGTATTTACAGGATTGTAGCCGCTCAGCCACACTACAACCTAGAGCACCAGATGCATAGCTATAGATGCGTAAATGATCTCATGGAGCTCTTTCAACGGATATCAGTCAAACTTAGTCACATCCTAAGCAGGCTTCATATTTATTTATTCTATTTGACACTTTTTGTTTCCAAAAAGTGACTATAGCAACAAATACCTTCTTCTCTAGGTTAGGCTGAGTTGCACTAACAATTAGATAAGTGATAAGCTGCAAAGGCGCGCCCTGTGATTCACTGAAACCTAAGCACTAAACCCCCTCCGCTTTAGTGTTCGCCTCTCTCATTCGTTGATTCATAAGTTATTTCCTCTTCACCCGCATATTTCCATCTCTCTCATCATCTTGAATTATTTTTCACACTCACGAAATGGCATCAGCAGCACGAACTGTGCTGACTTTCCAGCGCAATGCAAAGCTCCATTCTTTACAAACACTGATCACGGCAATTCGGCCATTTGGCAGTTTGGAGGCTGAGAACCGTGAGCTATTTAAGCAAGGCACCGATGACGACTATGCAGTCGTCACAGAAGAGACAATCTTTCATCCGCAAGGAGGAGGTCAACCTTCAGATGTTGGAAAGATGACGGATGAGGCTGGAGCGTCATTCACTGTTGCATCTGCTCGCATGGATGCTGTTCGTGATGGCCAGGTCTTGCATTTTGGAAGATTCGACTCAGACAAGAAGTTCACTGAAGGACACAAAGTCACGCAAGAAATCGACGTTGAGAAGCGCCTTCTCTACTCGCGATATCACACCGCAGGCCATGTTCTCGGTTCAGCAGTCAACCATCTCCTCAAAGACACAGTCGAGGGCTTTGAAGAGCTAAAAGCCTCTCACTTCCCCGACTCGGCATCATGCGAATTCCAAGGCCTCATCGACGGAAAGCACAAAGAGCCCATCCAAAAGAAAGTGGACGAATTCGTCGCCGCTAAGATGCCAGTTGAGATTGACTGGTGGGACGCTGAGGAGTTTCGAAAGAATGGTCTCGAACACCTTACGCCTGACGCGAGCTTTTTGGGTCCCGGAGAGACCAAGTTTCGAGTTGTGAGGATTGTTGGAGCGGAGGTTTATCCATGTGGCGGAACGCATGTTGATACTACGGATTTATGTGGTGAGACGACAGTTAAGAAAATTGCGAGGAGTAAGGGAAAGTCGAAGGTCAGCTATTTGGTGAAATGAGGCAGTAGAATATAGACCGCATAGACTAGACAATGCCTAAAAATAGACCACGTATTCGGCATACGAAAGGCCAACAGTGTTCTCCGACCTGAGATCTTTGTATCAAGACACCGAGGGGGTGTTGTCTCACAGGAATAAGCTTATTCTGCTTGAGAACCCTTGAGCGTGCGGTCAGTACGATATGAAATGAGAAGTGGCTCAATGCTACAGTGGCTTTCGCCAGGTTATCAAATATTACGACCCCTACTAACGATGCAATGCAAATAAGAAATGTGCAATCCCACGCAAAAGCTGATTCCTCCAATGTGAGAGCTTTGTCGCAAGTCAAGTCAGATCTCACAGTTATCGAACAAGTATTTTCTCACAAGTGTACCTATTACGCTTGGCAATTCCCCCACTATCAGATGTATCGTCACATGGGGCCTACCATATGCAATGTGTGCATGGCAGCCCCTGCAGCATGGAACCCCTGGCCGGCACCTCAGACACTTCCGATACAACATGCAGGGGACAATATGGGACGAAACTGCCAATTGCGATGTGGCTTGCTCGTATTGATCCATGTTCTGAGAATATGATATATCGAATGTCATCTTTTCTCAAAGGTCATCTTGCGTCATGATAAATAGTCAGCAATTTGTCACGGTAGTTCACGTTCCCGGGGGCAAGTCTTTTGCAAGTCAATGCGATTGCGCTATCGTATTGAGTCTCAGTGTCCATGGTCACTAAAGCCATTCCTCCATGAAGTAGATACAAACAAAACTAATGAAAACCGTAAACCTCATAAAATACAAGAACAGGCCAGCCTGGTCCTTCTCCCTCCATCAACTCGCTTAGGCGGCTCCAGCAGCATCAGCCTTCTGGATCAGGAACTCTGGAGCAGCGCCAGAAGCAGCGCTCTGGTAGGCCAAGTGAGGAGCAGCGACGATGAGAGAGCCAGTGCAGACAAGATCACCAGCGTTGCAGAAGACCTTGGTGCGGTCCTCGGGATAGCTGGGGATCTTTCCGCGGTTCTGGAGGTTCTTGGTGTATCCGAAGAGAACGACTCCAGCGATCTTCTCACGAATACCAGCGTTGACGTCGGTGACACTGGCAGCGGCGAGAGCAGCACCCTGGCTGTAACCTCCAGCGATGAGAACAGCATCAGGACACTTCTGGTTAGCGTCGTTGAAGTGGCCCAGCATCTCACGGATAGCAGCGCTAGAAGTTCCGCGAGGAAGAGCGTTGTCACCGAGGGTAGCACGGTAAGCACCGCCAACGCCCTGGATCCAGACACCGTTCCTGCCGTACTTGGCCTCGAGCTTTGAAGCAACGCGGGGACCGAGAGTACCCTTAATAAGAGAGTTAGTTATGATCTGTCACCTGGGGGGGTTGGTCGGGGTACTAACAAGGTTGCCGGATTCAGTGGAGCCGCGAGCGTAGATGAAGATGACGCCAGGGCATGAACCGCTGTTGCCGTTGGCAAGATCGTTGCGGGTGATGCTGCCGCCTAGCTGGCGAGCCTCGAGAGCAGCGGCATCCTGACCAGCGGGAAGAGCAGAGGCGGTGGCGGCGAGAAGAGTAGAGATGATGGAGAACTTCATTTTGGCGGTTGAGGCGAAGAAGAATCGAAGACAGATGAGTTGGATTTGAAAGAAAGGCTGTTGAGTGAGTGAATGACTGAGAGGCTTGATTTCATTCCATCAACATCGAGGCTATCTCAGGTATTTATCTAAAATGTCCAACGAAACTTCCATCTTCTGTGCTTTCGCAAGCCTAACGCTTTTGGAATAGCTGGGAGTACAGACGATGGATCACTTTTCGGTACCATCAACAAAGAACGACAAGCAAAGATCAAAGCAACCTCTCCATCTCCCGGAAACAAATTAAGAGCTCACACCACCAAACCGGTTCGTTCTCAAACCTATCACCATGCATCCCACCAATCTCAACTCCCGAGTCATGCAAGAAGCCCTTGTCTGCCGCCGCCAAAACCAGTAGTCTCTTCGCAAGCCTTCATCAAAACGGGAAATGAGCCCCGTTGCGCCAAGTCAAGACCAACTCCACTGATCATCGAAACAGAGCAATATGGCAGTATGAAACGGCGCCCTATGACCACGTTGCTGGGAACCGGTGTGCGCCGCTTTGACAGTTGCTTTTTTAGACAGGGACCTGAAACCACTGACTTGGTGGATGGCCTCAGGAGGGTGACCGTGGCAGTGCGCATTTATTCCTGGTTTCATACTAAAACCCGCTAACGTGGTCAGCCCATACCGATTCGAGCTTGATTGAGTCTTGGGTGTCAGGAATGTAAAATGACCTCGGTTCGGTAAGTTCCATATACGCTATTTAGACAAGTGCAAGGTTGTATTGGCTACGTAAGTGCCAGATTGCGGGTAGTTCAGCGCTAGAGCATTAAAAACAGGCCCCTCGTTGACGGGAGTTTGAGTTTTCGATAGATTGAGATGGCCGACAAGGCCATGGTGACTATGGCTTCTAGTTTCAGTCTAACAGGTTTTAGCGTTCTCGTGTTGTAGTTGAAACTGGCTTGTTTGATCCCTTGGGCTTGGACAGGTGAGGCTTCATGACTCGGTATGAACTGATGATCTTCTTGTGCTCGGACACTAGAACGTGTCAAGAACGCTCGAGCTGGCTGTCGTTCCGATAGCGGAATATGTCAAGTATGTTTAAAAGTATGTCTAATTTTGTTTTGGGAGAACGACGCCAGTAGAGATGTTAGCGCAGTTGGGACAACATCTTGGATCGACATACAGTGTCTACACTACAGCATCCTTAGGTTGATGATCATTTCGGTTTCCGAACAACGCCAAGATTCCATGATCGCGAGAAACACCGTATTGGCTCTAGACTGATTCGACTGACTTGTCTCACCACCATCCTGATTTCGAGGCTGTGAACCGAGGCTCATCGGCGCTGCTGTTATTCTGAGGGGAAGTAATATGGAATTTCAGTACCAGCTTCAAGTTAACAACATTTCGTTCCGAGCCGAGGTTCATGAATATATTAATTCAGCACCATCTTCAGTCTCGAACTCACCACCAGTTCAGCTTTACCGAGGCCTACCCTCAGATAAATGAAGACCACTCTGTTTCATCACCACTTTGATCAGCGCCGGCAACAATAGTTATACTGGGTCATATCCTTCGGGATCCTTAGCTCCGTTGTCACTAAAATTTAGTCTCAACTCCCACCTGACTGGTACCGAGGTCTATCACTTTTGAGGTAAGGTCATCCCAGCCTTCAGGTTCCAAGCGCCTCTGGCAGGATCATAATGGTGTGAACCCCGCAAAGTGAATCGAATGTGAACCAATTGAGCCAGTCTCACTTAGCTCAGCCATCACATCTCAATTCGCGACAATTGCCATTCACAGCTTAGTGAATTACATGCTTAATTTGTTGTCTAATTCTAAGTTCTGCAGTTTCATCGACAGTTCCTTGATATAGAATATTCTCTGTAATGGTACAGCCGAACGGGTTTCGCATGCCTTGGAAAGAAGTCGCAATTATGCAACACCTCCTCGACTTTAACCCCTATAAGGCACCGACGACGTCAAATTCCATGAACTTCGAGGCACATTCGGCGAAAACTTTATGTTGTAGGCTTCACAAGCCGAGGCAAACTTCCCTGTCTCTTCAGTCTCTTCATCCTCGTCAACTTGCCGCATTCCAATAGACTGCTGAACAACTAGTTTTTTCAGGAGAGGAAATGCTTGGGCCGAGATGTTGACTGTCTCCATAACCTCGTCTTGTACCAGGGGGTATGTGCACCCCATTAGACCGAACTCCTTGATGGATTCTGGAAGCATTTGGCAAAGTCTTTTTGTAGACAGACGGCCCTGGTGCCATCGGCAATACAGTATGTGGCTGTCGATGTACAGTGTCTCAAGGACTTTCATATCTGAGAGATCTTGGAGTACTGGTTCGCCATCGATACCATCACCAGGAAAGTCGAGTGTGACATGTTTGAGCGTATCGCTTCTCAGCATCAAGATATCCTCAATTTTGTACGAGACACCTGGTCGTGCACTTGCGGCACCAGCAGCTAGCCAATATTCTGGTGCGCCAAACCGGAACGTTTGCAGTTTTGAGAAGCCGCCCATGATTGCTTCCAACCGACTGGTGTGAATTGCGCATGATCTCAGTATGATTTCGTTGACACTGTCGTGACAAAAGGCCATTTCTGACTCTTTCATCGGCTCCCTTAGATCCAAGCCGGCTAGTTCGAGACTTTCCAGCTGAGGCGCTGCGTCCAGTAGACCAGCCAGACTGTCGAGGTTGTCAGCTCGGAAACACTCTGAGATGGTAACAATAAGTTTCTTCAAATTCGGAAGATATCCAGATGGGATCGACCAGAATATCCGGTCGGTTTGAATACAAATCTCAAGCTCATTGATCTTTGGTATCAAAGAGATAACAACAGAAAGGATGCAATCAATTGCAGTCTCGGCATTTCCTATGGTCTTTCCGAACGAAATGGGTATTGGGAATCTAAACCCGTAAAGCGGAACCAAGGGATTTCTCTGGGCAGCATCGCATAAATGAGTTCGATAGCGTTTGTCGCACTTTGTGAGAAACTCCTTTGGGTAGCCATGTCGACAAGCGAAACACCGAACCATCGTCGGGGTCGCATAGAGCTCCTTGACATGTTGACCAAGAGCCGGTATTCGACCAATGGTGTCAATGAAACCAAAGAAATCCTGCCCTATTGGTCGATGATATAAATGCGGTTGGGAAATACGCCTTAGTTGCTTGCATGTCAGAGATAAGGCAAATAGACAATTTCTGCCGTGAGTCGCCATCGGATCTCTGTCAAAGAAGCATCTAGGAGATCTTAGCATGCTGCAACAGGGACAGAACTGCTGGCATATACGGTCGATGATCTCCTCAGGAAAAGAGAGAAGATGGGTGGAAGATGGGATCATCATGGTTGTATGATGGTATGAGCAGGAGAGAATCGGCTGGTGATGCTAAGTCCAGACTTCGCAGTTTTATAATGAACTGGGAATAATGAAAGTTCTAACAAATAAAGTCAAAATGAAAAGCTTTTGGTGTTGGTTGAGCTTGTTTGGCTTTGACTATTTTGCAAAACGTTTAACTCAATTTAGCTTTAGCATGCTATCGCTACATACAAGCCCATTCGATCTTTTTTTTTTTTTTTTTGATCTTACAGCTGGTTTTTGACTTCGGATTTGAGGTACAGGATCCTCCCTTTTGCTATCTTTGCTGTTCTGTGAAGCATATCAACTAAGAATATTTCAATATTTACTCTCAACGCAGGGTAAGTCAGCAGTGTCAAAACACTACGTCATCAAACTCAACCAATCATTCTGCGAAGCTGTGAGGCACAGTAGGACTAACCTTATCCATCGGTCAGCCGAAAAGTCTCCGGATTCCCATCTCATGCATTTATATTTCGAGATCCGGGTCATCTGAAACTCCGGCCTCCCGAGCCTCCCGTTTTTGCACCAAAATCTCACTGCATAACCAGCCTCGCTCTCCTAACTAAGAGGGGGAATTTGGGGGCCGTCAATTTAAACCAGGGGCAGGGACAAAATCCTCCTCACCTCTCCTCCATTAATAGTCGAACACTGTCTTCTTATTTCTGTCATATGGGATGTAGTGAAACTCCGAGTGACCCCGTCACATTAACCGAAGCACTCTCACTGGCCTGCTGCCCTTGACGCTGATCCTTCGGCGCAGCCATGACGGTCTTGGGTAGGATATTCTCTGCAAGAAGTAAAAAAAGAAATCGGATGACGAAATACCGATGATACCTTATTGAAACCTGGAAGAAGGACACTTCTTCAGATTACAAATGCATTCTCTCTCTCTAAGCCTTTTCTGAATAATTAATCCTCCGAAGGATCTCATGGTCTCCATAAGGCTGGCTCCAAAAGTTCGTAACCGAGCTCGTCGCGTGTCTTGTTTGACTAGAAATCCACGCGTTTGATTGGTAGGGCTGATCTGTCTGCCTTGGACACCTCCCAAATTTCTCCGCACCAGCCTTTGCTGGCGAGCCATTCACCATGGGCTGCTTTAGTCGCTTTTCGGGATGGAAGCTCACAGCCGTGTACCTCACCATTCTCGTGAGCACGCTCACGACGCTCCTCTTCGTCACGCTTTTCGTGTCGCTGTTTGGGCTGAAGCGTGACGATGGAGATGATGCGCTTACCAGTGGGAGGGATGCTGGCGATGCGCTGGGTCAGAGTGTTTTGTACAAGGGGAACTGCGATACAACTTCGAAAGCGAACTTGTGGATTCATTTGCTCATCAATATCGTGAGCACTGGCATTTTGGCGTCGTCCAACTTCTTCATGCAAGGGCTTGTTGCGCCGACACGAGCTGAAGTCGACGCTGCGCATCGCTCAGGTCATTGGCTAGAGATTGGCGTTCAATCTCTCAAGAACTTTCGATTTCTGGGCTGGAGAAAAGTTCTCTTCTGGTCTCTGTTTTCTATGAGCTCTGTCCCGCTCCATCTCGTCTTCAACGGTTGCGTGCTCGAGAGTAAAGGCACCAATGGCTTCACAGTCATGATCGGCTCTCAGGAACTAACCCAAGGAGGCTGGAAGGGACTTCCCTCAATCACAGCAGCCTACTTCGATAGATTGAACTACAGCGATCAATCACAAGGCGACGGCAACCCTGAATCTTTAGAGAAGCTAAAGCCCATCAATGACTCTTTCGTGGTTAACATGACGAGTGGAAATTGGGTTGAACTAACACTTCCCGACTGTATCCGTCGATATAATAACCCTGAGCAAGCCTTGACACATTGGCGACATTTAATGATGATAATCTACGACTATGACGACATATACCGAAACGAAACAGTTGGCTGGAAACGAGCTGATGTGCTGATGAACACGACAAACACAACCGATCTCAACGTCATGAATCCTCTCTGGACAGTGGACGCATTTACACGCACTGGAAGGACTTCTGAGGCGAGCGGGAGTAACAATCAGTACATGTCAAACCCTGAGCGCAGTTATCTGGTGTCTACTCCACCAGATGAATATGGCAACACTGGACCATCCTCGCGCTCTTACTTGAACATCTACGGAATGTGGGATATGCAAGGTACGCGCAATGTCTTCGACCCTCAATCCGGTGCCATCATCACGGACCCAACGGTTTTCAAGTCCAAGTATCGCGTTATGCAGGTTGATCGGTGCTACTCGGAGAAGTACGAGGCGCCGTGCAGACTAAGCATAGCCAACAGCCTCTTGCTCATCGTCTGCATCATGTGTCTCTTCAAGACCGTTCTATGCCTTTTGGTTCTGAAGCTTCGTGTTTGGGGGGATGAGAATCCGCTCATGACGCCGGGAGATGCGATTGCGTCGTTTATTTCGAGGCCGGATGAGGAGACGAGGGGTATGTGTACTTTGACTATGGAGGATCTGAGAAAGACGGCAAAACCTACACAGACGAGGCTGGGAGAGACGAACCAGAATTATAAGTGGCTGCAGGGACCGAGGCAGTGGCAGAACAACTCACCTCGCAGGTTTGGAAAGGCTGTTCCTCGAAACATCTGGGTGCTGTCATCTCTGCTCATAGGCTGTTCTCTCATCGTGGCTTCAGTCATGCTAAGCATAGCCATTCAGGGCCAAGCTCTGTAAGTCAACCCCAATCTATGAGCACGCATGAAAGGCCTAACCCCATCAACAGGAAAAGCTCCAAATTCATGCATGCGCCGCAAAACGAAGATGTAAAGAACGAACAGCTAGATCAGCTCCCTCTCATCTCACTCACCATGGTTGCCAACACGCCGCAGCTTATCCTCTCCATCTGCTACCTCGCGTACAACGGCCTCTTCACACGCATGCTAGCTGAGTTTGAATGGTCAAAATACAGTGTTTCGTTTCGTTCTCTGCGTGTCACGGAACCGCGTGGGTCGCAGAACGCGACGTATCGTCTTCAGCTTCCTTATCGGTTCTCGATCCCTTTGATCATTATTAGTATTGGACTTCACTGGGTCTACTCCAACTGCATTTACGTGAGCAATTACGAAGGTAAGCATACTTACCCCAAATGGTTAGCTGTACAGATTAGAGTGCTGACACACGATAGCATACGCCCCTGGATATCCGTATAACAGAACCGTCACAGTCGGCCTCCAGTTCTCATCCAAGGCTATCTTGGTCGGTCTCTTGGCATCGATCGGTGTCGCCATCACGCCACTGTTCCTCGCCTTTGCCAAATTACCAGGCGTGATGGTTATCGCTGGCGCAAACTCGGCAGTTATATCCGCAGCCTGCCACTACCCCTCTACAAAACTCAAATCCCTTAGCCGTGCAACGTCCAAGATGAGCATGAGGAGCAACGAGTACGACAGTATGAGCGCTCGACTGATAGGCGATGAAGAAGTCGAAGAACTCAGGGACGTGTCGAGGCGAAAGATCAAATGGGGGAGGATGTCGATGGGCAAGAGTGACGAGAGCTCAGTCGGACATCTCGGCTTCGGTACGGAGGAGCTTGATATCGAGAAGCCAGTAGAAGGAGAGTATTACAGTGGCGTGAAAGATGACCATGACGAAGGATTGAGGAGAATGCGGGTGTTGTAATGATAACAGAAGTTCTGGACGGAATCCTTCTGATGGATTGTACTACTAGGTTACGCGCTGCATAAAATCGGTGGCGAATGGCCTATTAGATAGATTCTTGTACATAAAATAATAATTTCCACGATCATCACTGGCTGCTTTGCCTCCTCTCCCCAGAAATTAGTGGCTGCATTCCTTACGACAGATTTGGAAGTATTAAAGGTCGTAACACGATGAACTGAGAAATGACCTTCCCCACGAACGTTAACCTAAGGCTATTCTTATCGTAGCATGGGGTCGTGATGGATAAGGGACCGGCAAACCGGCATCGGCGTCTAATAAGTCGCCCGCATCCAAAACAGAAGTTCCTCAGCTTCGATGGCGCACTAGAACACGTTGGTGTTGATTCGAGCGGCCGATCTAGCAACGGGACGCCGATAGCCGTATTTCCATATCTGTGCCACCTCTTGAGCGCGAGTGGCTTATCTCTCGCCTCTTACGTATGAGCCGTTGGACGTACACGTTAGCGGTTCTATTCCCGTGCAAGACCCGCGTCAGCACATGAGTAAAGTCTCACTCAAGCTTTCATCAAGACGTGACAGCGTATCATTCATTTGCGAAATTACAAGATTAAGCATATGAAACCCCCCAGAATTGCTAATATCAACGATTAATACCATCGGCACGGCACTTAACGTGTCTCCCGGCTAACTCGGCGATAGATGGCTTGATAGACCAGGGTCTGAAAATGTGACTAACTGCCCAATCCAGCGCGACCTCGGCTGATCTAGCCGGTCTTGGCAGGTCACCTCGCACCAATGCCGATTTACCAGGACCTTTTGTTGCTAACTCGCACCCAAAGACGCGTGATCTTGCGGGGAAGGGGGCGCCAGAGGCGAAAGGTGCTGTTAATAGGGGACATGTCACTGGCTTGCAATTCTTGGTTGATATCGAATGGGGGCGAGTCGCAGTGTCGCATGTCTTGCAGTCGATATCAGATACGAAATGAGTCCGGGCTGTGCCAACCGAAACCGCAAATAACATCGGGAACAAGAGAGGAACTTTTGGCAGCTTGGGTCCTTTTGAAAAGTTCCTGTGCCATTGTGTTGGGTATTGCCGTCCTATCCAGTATGATAGCGTGCCGAAAACCCGGAATGCCTTTGATGGTCTAGCACGACTGTAGCATTGGCGATGATCATCTTGGTGTTTTAGATATCTGGGTACAAAACATGTTGCATCGCCCTGCCAAGAGCTTGGGTTTCATCGACATCCTTTCTTCTCCATGTTTATGTTTTAATTCCTTTGTTAAGCTACAATGAGTATCTCTGAGAAGGAGTCCAAACCGGAGAGCCCTTCTTCCAAGGCGGATATCTATCCCGCTGATGAGAAGAGGGGTCTTCCTCAGGATGACAAGAATGTTCATGACATTGAGATCATGTCGTCTGATAAGGTGAAGCAGCCGCTTGAGACTGCTGAGGATATCGTCACACATGTTATTCAGGTCGATGATGACCCTACCATGAACCCATGGACGATTCGCATGTTTGCCGTTGGTTAGTATACTACCTTACTTACTCTTAAGATGTAATGTGCTGATGGGTGATAGGTATTGGACTGTCGGCCTTTGGTGCTGTCCTCCAAGAAATCATGTACTTCAAGCCCCAAGTCGTCTACGTCTCCGTCATGTTCTTGACCGTCCTCGCTGAAACGCTCGGTACCGGTCTCGCACACATGATCCCACGCTGGGGTCGCATCGGTCGTCTTCTCAACCCCGGCCCCTGGAACCGAAAGGAACATACCGCCGCTGTCCTCATGGCATCAGCCGCTTCAGTCTCAGCCTTGTCTACCGAGGCCTTGACTGTCCAGAAGCTCTGGTATGGCGGATACCCCTCCGTGGCAGCCGGTATCTTCGTCACTCTGTCGTCTCAGCTTATCGGATATGGTGTCGCTGGTATGATGAGAAGTGTTCTGTTGTACCCTACCAAGATGCTGTACCCTGCCAACCTTCCCATCACGACTGTCATGGAGACTCTGCATAAGCCCAAGTCAGAGACCAGGAAGAGATTCCAAGTCTTCTGGATTGTCTTTGTTGCCATCTTCTGCTGGGAGTGGTTCCCCGAGGTAAGTCCACCGACGCAAGCTCACCAAGTCATGCTGACAATAGTAGTACATCTTCCCTCTCCTCTCTGCTGTCTCCGTCTTCTGCCTCGCCGACCGCCACAACCCCGTCTTCACAAACCTCTTCGGCGGCTCCCAAGGTAACGAGGGAATGGGCTTCTTGAGTATCTGCTTCGATTGGAACTACATCGCTGGCTTCGGCTCACCTCTCTGGATGCCCCTTCAGACACTCTTCAACAGTTATCTCGGCTACGTCGGCGGTATCGCTCTGTCTATGGGTCTCTACTACGGAAACTACTGGCGCGCCAAGGACTTCCCCTTCATGGCCCAGCTTCTCTACGATGGAGCTTCCAACACGACCACTCATATTCCTTACAACGAGACTTCCATCATGAACCCCGATTTCACTGTCAACAACGATCTCGTCGACCAGCAGGGCCTTCCTTACTTGACTGCTACCTACATCAACTATCTCATCACGTCCAACGCTGGTCTCACTGCCACAATCGTGCATATGCTGCTCTGGAACTATGCCGAGGTCAGCCTGGGATGGAACTGGATCACACTCGCCAAGTTGAAGCAGCTTCTCCGTCCTGAATCATACAAGTTCTGGCAGCAGACCGGTACTCGCTCCGAGGAAGAGAAGCAAAAGCTTCGCGACGACCCTACCATTGATCCTCATTATAAGCTCATGCTCGACTACGACGAGGTTCCCAACAGTTGGTACTTTGTCATCCTCCTCTGTAGCATCATCATTGGCTTGTCTTGCTTGTATGCCATGAAGTCAACTCTCCCATGGTGGGGTTTTATCTTGGCTATCCTCTTCCTCATAGTCATAATGGTTTTCTTCGGAGCTCAGTATGCCATCACTGGATTCGGTTTCAACCTCCAGCCCATCTTCCAGATGTTGGCTGGCTACATGTTCCCTGGTCGCCCTCTTGGTAAGTAAACCCACCATTTGTACTGCCTTCGATACTGACCCTTTTAGCCAATATGTACTTTACTTCGTACACCTATAACGCTTTCAGCCAGGGAACCCTCCTCCTTCGTGACCTGAAGCTCGCCCAGCAGAACAAGCTCTCTCCCAAGGCCACTTTCACTACTCAGGTCATCGGCTGTGTCCTCGGTGCTCTTCTCAACTATGTCATGATGATCAGGTAAGAGTCTACGAACCATGGATCTCGGTAGTTGAAGCTAACTCGGTGTAGCATTGTTGATAACCAGGCTGCCATCCTCATGTCAGCTGAAGGTACCAACGTCTGGAGTGGAGCGCAGGTGCAGCAGTTCAACACCCTGGCTATCGCATGGTCCATCGCCCCCAAGATGTTCTCCATCGGCGCTCGTTACGAATGGGTCACCATTGCTTATCTCATCGGCTTCGCTGCTCCTCTCCCCTTCTACTTCGCTCACAAGTTCTTCCCCCATATCCGAATTTTCTCTTACCTCAACATTCCCATCATCCTCTGGTACCTCGGTTACCTCTTCGTCGGACTCAACGCCTCAGTCACCAGCTACTTCATCCTCGGTGCCTTTGGTCAGTTCTACCTCCGACGATACCGCCCTGAGTGGTTTGTGAAGTGGAACTACCTGATTTCTGCCGCTCTCGATGGTGGTACTCAAGTCATGGTTTTCATTGCGACTTTTGCTGTCTTCGGTGGCTCTGGAAAGTCGGTTCCCTTCCCAGCGTGGGCAGGGAACAAGGTTGACAACTTTGACTACTGCGCCTTCAATGCGAACAGCTAAGCAAAGTTCGAGATTTAACTAGTAGATAGGGCCTGTAAAGCCTTCCATGTACATAATAGTCAATACAAAGTTCAATATCACAATCAGCCTTTTCCGCGTGGCATGTTTATTGTTGTAGTTGTTGTCTATTGTGAATCGTGACAACGTCATCCCCATGTTGGTTTCCAGGACAGTAAATTCTAGCTGTTGGCTCCGAGACAGGAGAAAACAATTCGCTCAATGAACGCCATCACCAGAACTTGCTAGACTGATTCGACTTATCTTACTGCCACATTGCACTGACGATTGTCTAATCCTTGTAGCGGGTCGCACAGGTCTTAGTTCCCACATGTTACACGAGACCAGACAATATATTGGTTGCTTATCTACCTTTCTTAATGCTGCCAGTGAGAAAGTGCTCCTCCACTCCAGCTCAAAGCTTGAAGCCAATGACAATACATGTACGAGGGGATAGTGAGACTGGAAAGACACTGCGTCTTTTCTTTTCTTATAGCTACAGTCCTCCACCTAGACATAGCTGACAAGATTGTGTTCTTAACCTTTGAGGGCTAAAGCCTCTTTTAAACTCCCAATCTCATCACAGTCTTATACGAACGAGCTAAGGCCCCCTTCTAAGACTTGTCGGCAACCAACCAACCTTCTCTGCCCGGCTCTGCAGTATCATCACCTCGACGTCTGTTCTCGACCAGCCAACCTTCTCTGCCTGGCTCTGCAGTGTCCTCAGTGCGAACCTTGACGTCTTAGCAATTGTGATGAGCACATATTGATTAATAGTGAATAAGTACCTCGATAGTCCCTGGGGAGCGACTTCCCAGCGGAGAACCCAGGACCTGGGATGCGAAAGCAAGAAGAGCAAGGCTGTTTGTGATTTTCATATTGAAGATATCGGCGGAGAGTTCGAGAGTTTTCAGATAAGAAGGTTAGATGGTATATTGTTGTGGCAAGACTGGATCGTGATGAATGTGCTGGACACTGGAGGCTACTTATACTTCTCGCCAGCTGATCAGGTTTAATAGTTACCAGAGCTTCAAGTAGCACATTCAAAGATCCAACTATCATATCAATACGGTAAATCGCTAATCCATGCCCCATACCTTTGCCGGGCGGCTGACCCTGTAGTTTCACTATGCTAAGTTCATTGAGATATGATTTCTCCTGGTAGAACTACTCGAAATGGCCTCCACTACGGAACAGGCGGATAGTCAGAGAAACAAAAGGCCCTCCTTAGCGAGGTTATCTTATGGCAATCACCGGGCACTTATGAAGAAGGATCAAGCGATGTCCTTGATAGAGACTGAAACGGAAGACAAGATTTCAAGAGACCTTCCTAAAATGGATTAATCCTTGATGCAGGACATGTAGAAGGTTGAATGGTGCTTTAAAGCGCTTACTTTTCAAAGCCAATAAGACAAAAAGATGAGGTTTTATAGAGCTAATTCTGAGAACCTTTTGTATATACCGTGTTTTCGTTTACCAGAGGACCAATTGATCATCACAATGCTACACTATTAGAATGTCTCTATCCCGTGAGGAATCGGTGTAAAGTATGCTTATTTCGCAACGTGCTCAGCCCTGTCAGTGTCTCGGCTATTCGGCGCATTTTGTCGACCAACCAAGTAAGGTGCGATGTGAATATCCTCAACCAACATGCATATGACGGCTACACGGCCCATTGTGTCAACCAACATTCATTCCTTACGGCTGTTCGGCTCGTACGCGAGCCACATTGTACTTAGGATAGTTGATAAATTTCGTATGACATAGCTCATCCTCCTTCAATACTGGACACTGATCCCGTTCCCGAGATCTTTCTCAAGCTCAACTTCAAGTTGTCATCATGAGTCTGTCCAAAGTCAGTGACTCTGGCCGAGTTAATGATGCTTGCAGTAGCGAGGAAGAACTATTCTTACCCAAATTAAGCAATGGAATTCAAGCCAGAAAGAAACACGGAAGCCTCTATTGCCTTCTCTATTTATGCATTCTTTTAATTATATCTTTGTTGTGCTTGAGCACATATCTGGCCCTGTCTCTCAAGGAGTCGTATCACAGTAATGTTGTGTTCAAAGATCACGTTTACTGTAAGTTTACACAGTCCAGGGACCTCTTTCTGAGATGAAGTTTTGGACAGGATTCTGAAGTCTGTGAAAACATTTGCAGCCCTCGTCGAGGAACTTGTGCATTACAAGAACCAGGTGTTTACTACCGGCTTCGGCTCTGAGAGAACGCCTTACCAGGGACCGCCTACCCCCGAGCGAGATGCTTTGTGGGATGATTTGTATCTGAACTGTGAGTTGAGTTTTGACTTTTCATCACACCGATACCAGCTAACAGGCTTCTTCCCCAAGTCGGTATCAGCCGAATTCCTCGCGACTCGGCTGCTAAGTTGATGAATAAGACACTTCCAATACCAGGCGAGCCAGGCCAATATGTTATTGAATTGAATGTTTTCCACCAACTACATTGCTTGGTAGGTGAAACAAAGAAATCGATGAGTTCGATGATACCCCCAACACGACGGCGCTCTGACACAGCCCAGAACATGATCCGCAAGAGACTTTATATTGAAGACGGCAAATACGACCCCAACCATAAACTAACTGGGATCGAACATCTGGAGCATTGTTATGATGCTCTACGACAGAGTCTCATGTGCTCTGCTGATATTACTCCACTTCCATGGGTCTGGAGTGACAAGGTACAAGAAGCGAAGGAGGTTGCTCGAGTCACGCATACCTGCCGTGACTTTGACATTCTAAGGAATTGGGCTAGAGAACATGCCGTGCATCATTTTGACAAGAAGACGCATGTAAAGGATGATCTTAGTAACCATTAGCAAATGCACATCACTTAATACACTTCATAAATCCGAGGTCTGGGCCTGCAATGTAAAAAAGGTTAAGAGACATCCTTTAAACCCCATAGTCCTAAGTCAGCCAATGGAGGTCGGTAATTAGACACGCCTGGTCAGAAGTCATACACTTACTTGGCAATGAAGCTCATTGCCACTTTCTTTTGTCTTTGGTGACTCTGAAAAGGCGGTTGCCTCCAAACAACGTGGACAACTTTGACTACTGTGCTTTCAATGCGAACAGTCAGATGAGGAGAGTGGGGGAATGGCCAAGGAGAGGCCATATAATTGCAGTACCATATTTGTAGCATTTAAAAATACAGTAGTGAATAAATGAATTTCATTTTGAAATCTCTGGCCTTATCACAATCTGCTCACTGCCATATTCAGATCTGAAGCCTGGAATGTGCTTGAATGATGTTTGCATCGTCTAAGGTATCAGAATAAACTCATCAAAAGGTATCCTAAAGATATCCTAAACTTGTACTAAGTTACCTAAGCCCTACTATCATTTAGGATAGTGAGCTGCAGTGAATGGCTGAATCACCGCCTCAGGGAACAGCACTTAGCTTGCACGCGCACCTAACCCTAGATGAATTACGCGCGACCCACCTTTCTTTCGACTCCGAAATCTCGCGTCTTCCAACATCTCCAACACATCAGTAGTTGACTTTGATCGGTCGCCAACCACGCGCATCGTCTTATAATATAATAAGACTTCATTTATACGATCTAAAGACAAAGGCAAGCTGGGGCGTGAGCTTTTTAAAGTTCTATGGCATCGACGCGACGGCTGGATCGCAGCAGCAAGATCAGACCTCAGAGCCAAGCAGCGGGAACCCAGCGCCCACACTTGAGGCGCCAAACGATACCAACGACAACAAGAGTTCAGCGTCGTCGATAAAGAGCTCTGCAGAAGGTATCTCACCCTGTTTCCCCCTTCAATAAGAGTTTGTCTTTCCTAACCAGCCAGGCGAACAAGCGGACCTCCCACAACAGACTGAATTGATGAACGTTGAGCCCGACACGATCCATACACCTAGTCAAGATCTTACCGACAAGGTTGACAAGCAAGGAGACCTTACACAACAGACCGAAACGATGGATAACGTCGAGCATACTGTAGCCCTTGAGGCTGCTTTCCTTAATCTTCCCGATGACGAGTCTACTGCTCCCCAAGTGCCCACGAACTCTCCCTCGCCCGATGACTCTCATTTGCAAAACGAGCCTGTCTGTCCCAAGCCGACCAGCGCTCTTGGTTCCAGTTCAGATCAGGAACAGAATAAGTCAATCCTCCCGGGTCCGACAAACCCCACCCAGCTAAAGGCGACTCATTTATTTAAAACGACAGATAGCAGGAAGCGAAAGGAACCGCCGACAAACTGAGGGGCAATTCCAAGTACCTCAAGAAGACCGAAAAAAGGTCGACCCAAACCAAGTGAAACCAATTCCGATGACGACTCGCAGAGCAACAACAATTCAGGGAGTGACTCACTCAGCAACTAACTCGGCGACTTGTCCAGCGATGAATCTGAGACCTCGGATGATGGGGAACAAATGAGCGACGACAAGAAGCATCTACCAAGACCCCAGAAAAAGAAAACCAAGCAGGAACTCAAAGTCACAGGCTCCAAGAAGTTAAAATCACCAACAGGTGAGCCTAAAAAGGGACTGGGCGAAGACGAAGATGGGATGTTGAAGGATGGGGAGGTGCCCGCTCACATCCACCTTGGGGACAACGGAAATTACAAGCAAAGGTCCGAAGCCAGATCACAACATGATGGAAAAACCGCCGGCCAAGGACAGAGCAGACCTCGAGCAAGGCAAACCAAAAAAAAGAAGTGCCAATCAAGGCCTTCCGGCCATCGACCCGGTACACCATGCAAACACCGGTGAGGGCAGGCAGGAAAACTTCAGAATTTCATCCGATTTGACAATGATGCTTAGGTAAGTTTAGGATAAACTTAGGCCAACTTTGTAAAGATTTACTGACCTTTAGACCAGGCGCTACTGAGTACCTTGACGCGAGGCCAGGAGTTTTCTTGGCCTTTGAGAGCGCGGGTCTTGATTCCGACGAATACCCAGTCATCTTCAACACGGCTGTCAAATATATCAGCAGCACCAACTTCTTTCAGGCCAAGGTCTTCTCTGGCTGGGGCACACAAAAGCGCATAAACACCGAAGCAGATCTGCTGCGCGCCGCAAGTGCGCGATATCCTCACTACGTCTTGACGATGGCGCCCGACTTGATCCTGTGCCTCATCGCGGCATTGGACTTGAGGCCCGAGGCGTTTGGGGAGCCGAACAGAAGGGGAATCGCCATTACCACTGACTCTCATGTCTTTAACCACTTGCGGTCGGCGATTGAGCTGGGCGAAACGATCTCTTGGGGCAAGGGATCGCGAGGCCAGCTCCTCATGCTTGGAAGAAGAGGCGAGGAGGAATCAGTGCCGATTGATCTGCCGGTTCCAAAGTCGACTGAATCACAGACGAAAAAGCGCAAGAAGCTCCCTGAAGCCACTCCAGAGCCATTTCCTGCAAACGCCGTAAACATTCAGCAGATACCGACTGGGTCCATGCAGCCTTACCCATTCCGACCAAGTCTACCAACAGCACCGATTACAAAGGTAATCACAGCAGAAGAATGGGGCTGGCGAAATGTGCATTGGCTAGATCAGCTGATGGACCCAGACAGCACGAAGGAAATATTTGGGTCGACTCGAGGAAGAGGTCCCAGAAGAGATCTTCCCACTCATCTCCAGGGCTTGCCGGAATGTCCTCAACCAATGGGCAAAGTCAGAGGACTTCGACCTAGACTCGCGATTACTTGAGGCCCCGATCCTCCCACTGGTAGAGGTGGAAGACGAAACCAGCCAAGAAATCCTTACCGTCGAGACCGGTACAGCCTGACAGTCAATCCGGGCCATCGAGACCGCGGCTTTGAGCCTACCAAAGGCTCATCAGAAAACAGCTGCCGTAATCAAGCAGCATACACGGAGACTGTTTGCTTGTCGAGACCATGAAATCGACAACCATACGCTTATGGTCCAAAGCGTAGCCAAGCTGCGCGAATCTTCGTCTGTTACTGCAGCAACTATCCAGATCGCATTTGAGACTAATGAGACCCGACTTCGGTCTCGAGTCGATCCTGCACAGACAGCAAGAGAGCAGGGATTGGAGGCGCTTGATGCGGATATGCTACCGCTTAAGATGCCCCGAACATGGACGCAACAGCGGAACAGCTGGTCCTGTTTCCCAAGAGCCGTTGGCGAATGCGCGATGACGAGATCTCAGACTGGAAGAATATGGCGAACTCGGTCTGCCATACCGCGAAGGAGGCAGGCCATCCCATCAATCAGACTGACCAAGATGCCTGTGACAACCACGACTGGGATTCACTTCTGTGCCTGGCGATTACCCGGGGCGGAAAGGCCCTGGCCATACTCTTGAACTTGGGCCGCTGCAGTCTTGACCCGATTTTTCAGCCAGGCACGGGCTTAGGGTTATTCTTATGATGAGTTTAGGACGAATTTATAAGACTTTAGGAGATGACAAGACCCACTTTCCACTCAATGTCGCCTGATCGAAGATGCAATCAGCGAAAGACGAAAGTCAAGTTAGTTTCACCTTAGTACCGCCTCTTTACCCATCTGCCAACAGATGGAAAAGCCCTATCTCACCAGCTGTCGGTCATGGAAGGTGGAACGATTCGCTATGAAGCGAACGGCATTTCCATCAGAATCTCTCAAGAAGGATCATCCCGATCACATGCTCAGGCCGATTGTGGTTCAGGGATCTGTCCACTTCTGGCTGTGGCCGATCTTACAGTTCGGAGGTAAGGCATTGAGACAGACGAAGCACGTAATGAGTATATGGCTGGCCCTTGGTCAAGCAGCGGATAACACCAATTGACAGACCACCGACGGCCTGGCACCGAGCAATCCGTGTTCATGCAATATACAAGACAAATCTGCCAATTTTCACTCCTGCAGTATCTGTGATCGTTCGTCTGGCCTGAGAGTATGCAAAAGTTGCCGCAGATACACACAGCGCGGCCGTCCCCTTCCCACATCACCGCCCGAAACAGCATTCATGGCATTTCGCACGAAAAGCCCAGCACTGGCCCGATGAAAAGAGTAACAAAGATGTAAATGATTAATTCGGTAGCCTTGGATTTGGGGAATGAATATGGCACCAGTCACACCGACGGCTACTCCCGAGCCCGACGAACCGACGTTCAACAACAACACAGACCAGACCAGACCAGATTAGCGTGGATGCAATTTTCCCGCTGTCGGTCGGCTCACCGTGTCAGGCGTTGACTCATGGCGAGGATGACATTGCAATCATACCGACCGCCATCAACTTCCTTAAAAACATACAGCTCTCGATAGCGCTGGCCGAGATCGCAGATTATTACCAACAGTATCGGTCCCTCGGCATTACAAGCCAACGGATGGTCAGGGAGCTCTGAATATACGCCAGACGAAACTAATTGTAGTTTGCCGTCAGTTAACATCATCCGTTGTAGGATCCCTGCGTGAAGCAAGAGGCGGATGGATCTGATCCTCAACCCCGATCAGCTCAATTACTTCAAGGGAGAATGGATCTCTGGCAAAGCACATCCAGGGGCAGCAAAAAGATACCGAAGCACTGCTATCGCACCGAAGTAACTGTCAAGAACCCACGGTGGAAGATAGGTGGGACGGACTTGTGAATATTCTTATGATGAGTTTAGGATGAGTTTAGCACAACTTTTGAAAGATTGCAGGAGCATTATCATAATTTATTTTAGTTTAGGAGACGGCCAGACCCACTTTGTATTCAAATCGTCTGATCACAAATGCACCATCGAACGCAGAGTCAGTTTCATGTACTTGTAATTGAAGTCGACATCAACATACGAGACTATATACAACACAACTATATATATACCAGAAACGACACAGACATCATCTCAATCTCCGACTCATCACTCGTCATTCATTCATCCACTCATCGTCCTGCCACTGAGATCTCCGCTTAACATCCAGATGGGAGAGCGAAGCTCTCAGTGCGGCTGGAAGCACTGTACTTGGCACCAGTTCCAAGACCACGCTTGGCAAAGGCCTTCCAGATGTCACACTTGTTAGCTCCCTTGGTAAGAGCGGTGTCGGCGTCGATGATGGCGTCGCGGGCCTGGATCATGTTGGGGTTGCAAGGTTGTCTATCAAAGGTATTAGCAAAATATCATATCTAAGAGGTCTAGGGAATACTTTCAAACTCATTGCTGATACTACCAATTGCATGGTAAGGAAGCGGCCATCGGTAGGAACGCCGTTGCTGAATTTGGGCTCATCCGCATCACTGTTCCCGTGCTTGTCGATGAGGTTCCACAGGACCTCATACAGGACAGTAGCCCAGTAAGTACCAATAGCATGGACTCCACTGAGACTGTTGACACTCTTGTAAGTGTAGGGGTTAGTGGTAAGGCTGGTGCTGTAGGGATAAGCGCGGATGCCGGCTGCGTTGTTGTAGACCCAGTCACCCATGACCTTGTTGCTAGAGCGGGTATCTTTGGATGTGGTGTGGATGGCAGTAGCCATAAAGTCACCCCAGCCTTCACCCATGCCACCAGACTCACCACCGGGAAGACAGCCTGAGTTAGCAGGGCCACCAGTGAGACGGTTCGAGAGACCGTGGGTGTACTCGTGGATGACAACACCAGCGTCGAAACTGCAGTCGCGCTGGGGTGTGCTGTAGGTCCAGAGGTACATTCTCATACGGCCGGGCTGACCGTCAGCGGGAGTAGCGAAGTTGGCGTTGTTAGTGCCGCTTCCATCCTGAGCGTTGAGGATGACAAAATCGTTTCCTACACCACCCTGTCCATTGTTGTTGGTCTGGAAGTTACCAGCCTGCTCGGTAAAGCCAAGAAGGTAAAGGAGATCGTGGTACTTGTTGGCGGTGTAGAAAAGCTGGGCGATGGAAGCATCGCGGTAGGTGGTGGGTGTAGTGGTGCTGGTGGAGTAGTCATACTCGAACTTCAGCGAAGAGCTATCGGGACGGTAGTTGTTCAGATAAGTTGAGCCACCGGAAGGGTTAACCTGGGCAATTCCGTTGTTTCCGCGAGTGGTGGTGTAGTTGTTTGAGCCGTCGCTGAGCCAGGTGAACTCGGAAGCCTCAAGGTTCCAGGGGTTCGTAACAGTGGTGCGAGATCCCTTAGAAGGATCATTGACACCCCAGGGGCTATGATAAAACAGTCAGCTATTTTTCGCATCGTAAATCAACCGAAATACATACTAGACCTTGTATGTAGCCTCGTTGACATAGTCAACGACACCAACAACCTCATCAGTCTTGGCAGCGTTGACATAAGTCAACAGCCAGTTATCGACAATATCAGTCTCAACTCTCCAAGTGAGCTTGAGCTCCTTGTTATCATCAACAAGGTAGGTGAGCTTAGCCTCAGGCTTGCTGACGGTACCCTTAGTACCAGTGAAGGTGTAGTGGTTCTTGCTCTTCTTCTCAGCCTTCGCCTTATCAGCCTCAACAGGGAGAGAAAGCACATCGACAGTGTCCTTGAGAGCATCGACAGGATCCTTCTCATCACGCTTAGTGAGAGGTCCGGGAATCTTGCCATCGTAGAAGCTGTTTCCGTAGGAGAAGACCTCTCCATCAGCGCCAATCTGTATCCTTGTCAGCACATCCACAATTCCCGGAAATCTTGAGAATACTCACGTTGACGTTGAAATCGGCATTGTCAATATCAATACCGTTGACCGTCTGCTTGAAATTTACATGGCCCAAACCATTTGAACCAATGTAGTGGTCATTGACCATGCGGAAAGTAGCCTTGGGAAAAGTCGACTTGACCAAGTCCTTGGCAGTCTCGGTATAGTCAGCTCGCTTGGTGATGAGCTTGGCACTGACATCATCAGGAACCTCGTCCTGAGGAACGTACTCGGCCATGGGAGGAAGCTTGAAAGCTTCCAGGTCGAGGCCACGCTTGCTCAGTGGCGAAGGGTTAGGAGCCCTTCTGCTGGGATGAGCACCAGCGAGGCTGGAGAGGCCGATGAGGAGGAGAGAGTCAGAGAAACGCATCTTGATGAGTTGCAATGCAGTGAAGTGCTGAGTTGATGATGATGTTCGTGAGGTTCAGATAGACAAGCTTGAAGGATCTATTATATACTTCTACCATCTACAATACTATGCTTCCAGTCACTCACGTTTCTATCCAACTTCCCAATTCAACCGGGACTTTTGTATATCTTGGCCTCGAATATAGAGAAGCTCGTAACTATCCACTGCCCTATTCTGGGATATAAGCGCTGCAAGAAGGGTCTTTTGTCCAGGCACTATCTCGCAAGCACTACAGTCATGCGACATTGCTATCTGGGGTCACTTGTTCCTGGCCATCAGTCCCGCTAAAGGTTAGCACGTCATATCGCAAATTCTCGGCGGCAGCGAGATAGGAAGGTCTTCTCGGACAAACAACAGCCGAGGGAATAAACGGCTCGGGACGAACCATCGTAGATTTGCACTTTGGGGAAAGGGTGCGGAGTGTATAGCCTGATTGAGATGTATGCGCCGAGGACTAGTAATTAGTCGCTATTGCAAGCTTAAGAGTAAGGTTAAGCATGATAAACCTTCTTAGCACATCTTCGGAGCTTTTAGGACGCTAAAAAAGAAATGGTGTAGTCGTAGATATGATCATACTAGCATAGGGAATGAACGGGTTGCGCACGAAAGACACTATCTAGGCTCACAACACCACTATCCAAGCAATCATACCCCAAGAGGAAGTCCATAGTCCAGACCACTACACCGCAATACATTTTGATCTGCAAGATAAAGACGCCAGACTATTTCTGCACTCTGCAAGCGCCTTGACGGCCCCTGCGTCTTCTTGGCAAAGGTTCTTTTTGACGAACGACATCCGTGTGATCTACCACGGCATCCCTGCACATATGGGGACCTTCCATGTTGGGCCATGTCTCCCGGCAATACCACCCTCAACGCGGAGACGGTGGGCCAATCAACTATCACTCCGCTGTTTATGACTTGCAGGAGAGATGATTGTTATCAGCGGTAAAGAGGGGTAGTTGGGGACCTGCGAGATTTATTGAGACTCGCGTGGGTATTGGAACTGCCTTTTACACGCTGTGCTATGATGTTTTGATTGATATCATGCCGCATTTTATATGGAAGGTAGTATTGCTTGTTAAGTGAATGCATCACGCGTCTATTTGCGAGTCAGTGATACGATGTTGTATCTTGCAGATACGAAGCGGCCTCATTATCAGCCTTGCTTGGTACCATGGCGATAGGATCCAAGAATACCATTGCCTCTCTCTTTCATGGACAAGAGACTTAGGCACTGATGAGTTTTCATCGGGGTCGTCATACGAGAGACGAGAGCCCTGGGCTTCTTGATGACGGCCTGCCAACTTGTTGAATATCCCCTCATCCGAGCTGTCGTCGGATGACACGAGGTACAGCTTTAAGTGACCTGCCCTTCTTGTCAAGCTTCGAGACTGCTACTGGCCAAGACTTCCCCACGCCTTGGCTTTTCAGGCCAGAATGGCCTGTGGATTCGCATTGCCTAGGAGACTCGGCATAGATCAATGTATTATTGAAGGATGTGTCAATTGCACTGGGTAGTCTACAACGGAGTAGCAGATGACTATTCAAATCACATGTAAGAACCTCATTTTGTATGCTGATTCCATGTTGTGATATCTTGTCTTCAACTTGCATCTTTTGACATCAGACACACTGTCTGAACAACCCTCCGGTTCATGAAGCTTGAGGAAAGCTCTAGCAAAAATAGCATTATGAAATCACGACTCCATAGTCATCATAATACCTTCTTGTTTACTGGAAACAGTTTGATTTAGTATTATATACCACGCACATAACATGTTGGTGACCCTTTCATCTCAAAGCGTGAAGACTAAGACTACATAACCTATAGCTGACCTAGGTAAAGTCTGTCTTCTGCACATTGGCATTATGATTCATCGCAGCCACAAAGAATGAGGATATACTGCTTCGAATGTTGGAGAATGAATAGCAAGATGGATTCCAAATGCAAGATCATATATGGAATTTTGTAATTTCTTAAAGGATATTTGTCTGACAATCTGTAAAATTTGGTTTCAGCACTAAGTGACGCAGGACGAACAAAAACTCTTTCAGCCTCAGGCAGCTCCACGTTACAAACATCAGACCCGTTCACACATACTCAAGACTTCCAACTAATTCCATCTGCTTCAGGTTAAGATAAAACACTCCGTCATATCGAGGGACCTCAATGGTTGATTGGCTTCAGTTGCCATCGGCCAAATTGGCCGTTGCGGCCCCACTTTCGAGCCGGCGAATTTGGAAACGAGAAACTCGACATGACCCATCTTGACAATACGATTGGGAAGCGTCCGGGAACACTAGCAAAGTATGGAACTCACAGGCCAATTTGGCCGCAAGATTCAAATTTATAGAATATATCAAAGGAAGGATGGTTGTTGTTCCTACGAAATTGCCTATATAAAGACTTCATCGTCGAACTCTTGACTAAAATCATTAACAACCACCAATACACAAACCCTTTATACATTTCATTTTGCCTATCATGTCTCGAACACTCGCTCTTGTCACTGGCTCAACTCAAGGCATTGGGCTTGCAGTTGCCAAAGAACTCGCCGTCAAGCATAACTACCATGTCCTCCTCGGCGTTCGAAACACCAAAGCCGGCGAAGAGATTGCCTCTGATCTCCAGAAAGACGGCCACCAAGCTTCAGTCGTAGAGCTTGATCTCAATTCTGCTGAGTCCATCGATAAGGCAGTCAAGCACATTGAAGAAAAATACGGATATCTCGATGTTCTCATCAACAACGCTGCTGTTTTGCTCGATTTTTACAAGGACCTTTCAACCTGGGATCTCTTCTCCAAGACATTCACAACAAATGTCGTAGGGACTGGTTGTCTTACTCAAAGCATTCTTCCACTTCTTCGCAAAGCAAAGAATGCTCCACCGCGAATTGTGTTTGTCTCAAGCGTCATGGGCAGTCTCACCAAGGCCACTGATGAAACCACAATCTATTACAACATTGACTACAAAGCGTACGATGCGAGCAAGGCGGCTGTTAATATGCTGATGCTTAACTTTGCTCGGGAGTTGCGTGATGTGGGTGGAAAGGTCAATTGTGTTTGTCCAGGGTTGGTGAAGACGGGCTTGTCGGGTTATCATGAGTGGGGAACGAGTCCTGAAGTTGGCGCTGAGAGGGTCGTTGAGATGGCGACTATTGGGGAGGATGGGCCCACCAGGACCTTCAGTGATCGCAGCGGAGAGCTTCCTCTATAGATGGAAATTGTATCATATCATGGTAGTTTGGTGTTGCGCTAGATACTGTAGTTACGAGCGGGATTGGAGCCCCTCCGTGGGTCTTAGCCGTAGGATTTTAGCCTTAAATCCGAAAACGTATTTCTGCTTACCAACCTGCACTTATATTCTCTCACATCACTTCCAATTCGCGAAAACTCGTATCAATCGCGATGGAGATCTCAACAGACTCTCTGTTTTTTCAAACGTGTCACTTATGTGACAAGGCTTTCACTCAGGGTATGTCTGTCCCAAGCATGCCTGCCAGCCGCTGACCTTTGTCAGAGCATCCGTACAAGCGTCACGTCAATTACTGCCGACGCGCTCAAACGCAACGTAAGGGACGCCCAAAGTCTTGCACTTCCTGTAGAATAGCCAAGACGAAATGCGACTTTGGCCAGCCATGTTCGAGATGCGCTAAGAAAGATCTGCGATGCACGTTTGGTCGACCATTTCGCAATGGAGCTACAACGTCAATTGAGCATTGCCAAGATCTCAATGCTCGACCAAATAATGAGCTGGAGGCCCTTAATAGATACTTTCCATATGAAACTCCGAGTATCTCCCTTGAGTTGGACGACTTCGCAGGCGATTTCGTTTCGTCGCTGACCACCATATCAACCGATCCCCCTGGTCTCATGCCGGCTTCTCTGGAAATATTCCCGCTTAGCTTCACAAACGATATGCACATTCGCGTACCTCCGAGATCGCTCAGCTCCAAGGGAGATCTAACGCGCGTATCTAATCGTCTTTCAAGCATGCAGCACGCGTCGAGAGTCATCATGCAGATGCTCTACGCATACCCGCAGATGATGCTCCGTCGGCAAACGTTCCCGCCGTTTATTCACCCCCACTGGCATTTAAAAACTCTCCCCGAGACATTGGGGAATTGTATGAGTATTTGTCAGTTATTTGCCGCGAGGACACCAGAAACACAGTCGTTCTTGTGGAGGATGGTCGCTGCTGAGGAGGAGCGCTTTCGGGAAAAGGTAAACGTGACGAACTTGTTCAAGTAACGTTGGCTAATACGGAGCAGCTACATACCTTCTCTCCTCATGAGGTGCATTTGTGTCTTGAGTCTATGATCATCTACATGATGATGTCCATGAGTGAACCTGACTCAGAAAGCAAGGAGCGCACTTCTAGGCTCTTCGAAACAGCTGAGGTCAGTGTTGTCAAACTTTACATCAACATTGAGCTAACTCCGTATTAGCTGATGGGCTCCCGATTTCTTGATCATACCGGTAGCTACTCGACCACCGAATTAGCTGAGCCAAGTTCAACATGGCAAGACTGGATCTTCGCAGAATCACGCCGCCGAATGTCTTGCCTATGGCTGATCATAGGCTGCGTGATCACCATTGAGAATGGGAAGAAATGTAGCATCTGCAGCGACATGTGCAGCCTTCCTCTCCCATCGAGCAAACTATTGTGGGAAGCGAGAAGTCTCGAGGAATGGCAGACGGAGAAGGCTTTCTTTGATATGAGCTGTCCTATGATTACGTTGGGTGAGCTCGTTGAAGCGAAGACAAATGCGGGAAACCCGGTTGAGGCGCAGAGGCTGCAGAGTTGGGAGATGGGGAGCGATAAGATGGCTGCCATGTTGAATATTGCTGTTGAGTTTGTATGGGGTAACGTTTTGTAACGGTAACGGTTGATTACCGTAACGGACTGTTTTTACACTGTATTATCGTGCGAGCCCCAGAAGCGAGACTTCCGTTGCATCGGCTGCGACTAGTCTCAAACTGATGCCGCGTCAAATTCCGCAGTGATCAGCGGAAGATTCCAGCAAATGACGCACCTGCACCAGAAAAAGCAAAACTCCAGAAGATGACGAATTGGAAGAGAACCCGGAGCCATGATGGTCGCGTCCGATAAGCAAGGTCACGTGCGTGACGCTCCCACGCATTTAGAGTTTGGCCAGTAATAAATTGATCGCGTCCCGCTCCCCGCGCCCCTCTTCCATCCCAAAGCTTCATCTACGCGATCGATCGATCACTGTGCCTCACGCGTATCTACGTGTCATGTGGGTTCACCTAGTCTCCCGTTCACCGCAAACATGCACTGACATCGAATACAGTTACCTCATCCCATTCCTACCCAACCCAATCACTACTACCCTTCCAATGCCGAGAACGAGAGGTCCTGCCCCAGGAACTTTCCCCCAGGGGGACCCTCCTAGGCGACCGCTTAAGAGGAAGCGGGACACCAATGCGCAAGCTCCGATATCTGCCAGCGAACCCAAGCGCTTTCAGCGATCGTCTTCCTTCATCAGTATCCCCTCCTCGTCCGACGAAGATGAAGCGCCCAAAGCCAAGTCGTCAAGCCGCGCCAAAGCCAAGTCCTCGCCTCAACAACCAAGCTCGAACAAGAATACGATGGCAAACTTTCTAGCCATGGGAAAGCAGAAGCCATCACAGACCCTGCAGTAAAGGCCACAGCAGATACCATCTCAGAAGCCGCCGCAGAAGTCATCCCCGCCGAAGCCATCGCAAAAGGCGCCACATATCCAACAGCAAAGGCCACAGCACAAGCCACAGCACAAGCCATTGCAGGAGCCATTGCAGGAGCCATCACAGATGCCGCCGCAGATGCCGCCGCAGACTCAACGGGAGATCCTACAGCAAAAGATACGGCAGCTCGAACAGGAGATCTCAGAGCGGCGGGCCTCACAGCAGGCTTCACAGCAGGTCTCACAGCGGATTTCACCGCAGATTCGACAGCAGACCCCCCAGCAAACCCACCAGCAGTTCCTACAGGAGGCCCTACAGCACATCCAACATGTGATCCTACCGCAGATGCCACGGCAAAGGACACAGCCAATGACGCAGCCAAGGCCACGGCAGATTCCACAACAAATTTCTCAGCCGATGCCCTTACTGCCGTCTAATCCCTCGACAAGTGATCTCGCCGACAATGCTAACGACTTCGCGGACGTCGACCTGGTGCCTGAGCCGACTCTATGCAAAGAGCAGCAGGACCTTCTCGATCTCATCATGTCAGGAAGAAATGTCTTCTTTACTGGCTCAGCAGGATGCGGCAAGTCCACAGTTCTGAAAGCAGCAGTCAGGAAGCTTCGAGACGCGGGCAAAGTTGTTCACATCACCGCGCCGACTGGTCGAGCCGCCCTCGGAGTCAATGGCGTGACGACCTGGTCCTACATGGGTTGGACAACTGACACTATCAAAGTGCCCCTGGGTAAGCTCAAAAGTGATTCACATCGCCCAACTGTCAAGGCGCGTCTCGAGGAGACGGATGTTCTTATTATCGACGAGATCAGTATGGTTGAAAACCATCATTTCCAGCGCATGAATGAATGCCTCAAGAGTGCACGATGCTGGTCACCCCAACACCGAGACTACTGGCCAAACGCTCCAGCATTTGGCGTCGTTCAACTTCTTGTCACCGGCGATTTCTGTCAGCTACCCCCAGTCAAGCCTTTCGAACACTGCATGTATTGTGGCTTACACACAATTGCTGATGATAAATGGTCCCCGACTGAGTGGAACTGTGGCCGGGGGAGATCCTGTGGTCCATTTTATGTTGAGGACCAGTGGGCCTTCAGGAGCGATGCCTGGGAAGATGCCAATTTCGCTCATGTTCATCTGAAAGAAATCCATCGTCAAAGAGATAAGTCTTTTGTGAGAATGCTTCAAAAGTGTCGATTCGGCATACCATTTTCCAAAAAAGAGGTTAAGATGCTGCTCAAACATGATCCCAACGATCCAGACGCGACGAAGCTTTTTGCCTACAAGAAGTCCGTACAGGCCGAGAATCAAAAAAGTTTCAACCGGTTGCCCGGACGGGGAACCATCTATAAAGCCATTGACGGCTTCGATTGGAGACAAAATCATACAGAACTCGAACATTACAACGAGAAAGCACGGCATGACAAATATTCTGATGTCCCGTATGTGGACATGACTCTACAACAGTGCAAAGACAGTCCCTTGGATGCTTACGTCGAGATGAAAGTCGGTGCAATGGTCATGCTCAAGATCAATCTCGATACAGAGAAAGGCCTCGTCAACGGAAGCCAAGGCACTGTAATAGAATGGGAACCCTACGACCCTGCCAAACTCCCGAACTCCAAAAAGGGTACCCTGTTAAATATAGATGTCCTTGCCGGTCAACATGCCGACTGGCGAGCCAGGAAGATCAAGAGATACGCAGAGAAGCGCGGTATACAGCGATGGCCAATCGTTCGCTTTCAAAACGGTATTACTCGCACTATTTATCCATGGTGCATGGTGAACACGCTCGGAGCAACGATGCCTTACTCGGTACTATACAGGACACAACTCCCGCTGGTTTTGGCGTGGGCAGTCAGTATTCACAAGTCTCAGGGCATGACGTTGAATCGCGTCACGACGGATCTTTCGCAAGCATGGGAGCAGGCATTAAAGTATGTTGCATTATCGCGCGTGACGAGCCTTGCCGGCCTTTCCATCCTCAAACCTGGGAAGAGGGGTGTGACCCGTGAGGATTCGTTGGAGGTGATAGAGACATCGTCCCATGAAGTGAGGCAGTTTCTTGAGGAGAAGTTTGGGAGACAGTTGTTCAGAGACCTGGAAGAGGATAGATAATGTACACCCCTGTATGTAAAGCAAGGAATAGTTTTAATCAATTGTTTCAACCATCCAGTGGGCTAATTAACGTACTTGAGACTCGCCATGTCTCTCAATATGTAGACTTCCCTAGATCACCTGAAAGCTAAGCATGTATTGGCTGCTGTTTGGCATTGATATCCCAGCTCATGACAAGGGTAGGCTAGGTCACGTGCGAGACGCCACTTCGCGCCCTCAGTTTGGTACAAATAGGTTCGACCCCCCCCCCCCCCCCTTCTTTTCCAATCAACGGTATCTATCTGTGCTCACAGCCTAAAGCTTAACCTTAAAGGCGGCAGTTAACTAGTCAACGACTAACATACCTGCGTGCTATGTATGTTCCCCTAGTCCCCTCTTCACCGGAGGCATTCACTCACTGACGTCATTTGCAGATGCAGATACAACCCATGCCCAACATGAGAGGTCCAACCCCTCCAACTGAGCCTCCCACTCCGCCTTCCCAGGGAAGGAAGAGAAATGCAAGTGATATTGCTGCGACAAGCGAGAGCACCGATCAATCACAAATACTTCCTCCTTCACCTAAACGGACTGAGCGCGAATTATCATTCATCAGCATTTCATCCGGGGACGGCCATGAGTATGATGCCCAACATGATCCACAGGCACCGCCTGACGTTCAACCTGTCATCAATACTGAACCAACGCTCGCCGCTGAACAAAGGCAACTAGTCGACGCTATTGTTCACGGCCAACGCAACGTTTTCTTTACTGGCTCAGCTGGTTGCGGTAAATCTACCGTTCTTAAAACCGCCATTCGAGAGCTGAGGGAACGGGGAAACAAAGTCACCATCTGTGCACCCACTGGCCGCGCAGCTGTGCAAATTGGCGGGATGACTACCTACTCTTATATGGGATGGGCGCCCAAATCGTTTGAAGAAGGAATAGCCGGGCTCAAGAAGGCAAGCTGGAAAAAGACTGTAAAAAGGCGTCTCAGAAGAACAGACGTGCTGATCATCGATGAGATCAGCATGGTCAGCAGTGATTTCTTGAACCGCATGAATGCCTGTTTGAAAGAGGTGAAATGGGGAAGAGAAGCTGGCGCCCCAGCTTTTGGCGGCCTCAAACTCGTCGTTACTGGGGACTTTTGCCAGCTAGCCCCCGTCAACCCTTTCGAGTTCTGCTACGCATGTGGTGCCCGTCTTGCGTCCAACGAAGCACTTGGTATATACAGGTGTCCCAAATTCAGTGGCCATGGATCCTGGGCAGATGAGGACAAGTGGGCCTTCAGAAGCACTGCATGGGCTGAGGCCAACTTTGCTTGCTTCAACTTGACCCAAATTCATCGTCAGAACGACCCTGTGTTTGTGAGGATGTTGCAGAAATGCAGACTAGGATTTCCCTTCACTGACAACGATATTGACCTTCTTATGAATCACGACTGCGAGGTTGAGGATGCGCCACAGCTCCTCTGCACAAGGAACGAGGTCGATCCCATCAACAAAGACAAATTCGATGCAATCACTGGATTCCAGAAGAGACAGTATAGAGTCCTTGATGGTTTTGATTGCAGAGAGCGACATGCCCACGAGTTCCAGCGCTACTTCGAAACGCTACCGGATACCACACTCAAGGTTCATAAAAATCACCAACTGGAACTAGTCGTGAACCTCAAGGAAACAATGCAGGTCATGCTTCAAGTGAATCTGGACATCCGAGCTGGACTCGTCAACGGAAGCCAGGGTGTTATTTGCGGTTGGGAGAAAATCGACTTAGTGAGATTGCCAGAACTTACAGGTGAACACTCCGATGTCAGACAACACTTTGTCCGGCTGTTTACTATTCAACACTTGAAGCTCTACCCAGATGCGGAAGATCAAGTCTGGCCAGTCGTGAAGTTCAACAACGGACAGACTCGGACAATCTACCCATGGTGTGTAGCAAACGCCGTCGGTCTTGATGCGCCTTATTCCTTCTTACACCGAACGCAAATACCTCTTGTTCCTGGCTGGGCTATTACTGTCCACAAGAGTCAGGGCATGACTCTCGAGCGTGTTATTGTGAACTTGACCTCGGCCTTTGCAGAGGGGCAAGTTTATGTCGCACTGTCGAGAGCGACCAGTCTTCGCGGCCTGAAGGTTACAGACAGTGCACTGGGTCTAACTGTAGGAGAGGGCGGGAATGAAGAGGTTCGTCAGTTTCTGGGTGACACTTTTGGCACTGGGATATTTGAACAGCTTGAAGATGAGGAAGCCGATGGATCTTAGAGACGCACGGAGCTGCGGTATGGGGCAGTTATTGAATATGGGTTCCTCGATGTATGGGCTTTGTATTAGTATTTGTACATGAATAATGTTATGTTTAAGCGGCCTTGATCATCATCTGTATTTCGTAGCAATTACGTGACGGTATGAATTAGCCAAAGATGCATTGATGTGAGTCTAAATCACCAAATATATGTCTAAGGAGGCGAAGCATTCCTTATAATACACAGACCCGCTATAACCATCGTTCTCAAAATTGCAACATGCTTACTTAGATGTCTCCAATCTATTCATTTGTGATCTCTTCATCCCCACGATGGTAACCAAGCCTTGGGTAAGGAGTGGGATACCTGTTGTCATCATCACTTACCCATCGAGGATAATCCGGATCCTGCCCTGAACGATAAGAAAGGATACGTCTGTATGGTTTAAAGACTTACGTTGTCAAAGAAAGGATGCCTTGAGCCAATATCCTGGCGTTCCTGATACCACTCACTTTCTGGTAGATGCCGCCTCTTGCACCAAATACATCGAGGCACTGCACTGTGCAAGACTGTCTTACCGCAAGTACACCAAAACTGGATAACGTTGTCAGCCTACCACTCAACGTTACTGGCCAGTGTCTGTACTGCTCGTTGAAATGCATGATCTTGAAGTGTTTTTGAAGGCTCCAAATCATCTCCGTAGTCCATATCCTCCCTCACAATCCAATTCCACTCCATCTCTGTTCGTTCCGCGAAGTACTTTCGCGACGTCTTGCGCTCCTCCTCTTCACATCTGACGCAAATCCACCTCGTATAGACGTCGCAATCACATCTTTCATTCAAGAACTTTCCCACCAATTCTTTCTCAGTCTTCGCGTCACACTCCTCGCACAGACACATAATATTATCAAGCTCATAACTTCCTCTTAAATGCGGCCTGCGATTCGGATATGCACTTGGTGGAGCTGCGCGAGGATAGCATCGGCACTCCTCACATATGTTGATGCCGCATTTCAAACATGGTAGAGCCCCTGCTTCATCGCACTTGGTGTTGTATAGCCGTACTTCAATCTCTTCGTCGCCTGTGAGATGAGGACTCGGCGTCCACTGACCTGCCATGCGGTTTCGGTTATAGGGGCTTGCATAGGCTTGACGTATTGTGAGGCCGCGACCATCGCAGAGGCAATGACGGCTGAGAGATTTGAAGATCACTGGCGACGATTGGATGCACTCGTAAGCTATTTTGCTCGTTAGACTGAGATGATAGAGGTCGAGGGTTGAGAGCCATGGAGCTAGGGAGGTGAGGATCGAGTATGAAGAGATGAGGTTCTCGATGCTGGAACCAGCATTGCCAGAAGTAGTGGTCGCCATGATTGGTCCTTAGGAAACATCTTTTCTAGTAAAACTCAAACTCGCTTTGATATTTATTCGTTGAAAGATTCTCGTAACTTCACTGTTGCATCACGTGGGTAAGCAATAATATGAGTCAGATCGTAACGTTGTTATGCCCTTGTCAGACAGCTCCGGTGTTCGGAATAATCAGATAATGCTGACCGGTGTTCAGTCTCCTGGCGAAATAGAAGTTGGGAATTCCTCCCACGATTGACGTCGGATTCGACTCCGAGATAAGCCGCTTCTTACCTTTGGTTTCAACACCAGTCTGGACCTACGCATACAACTTGAACGGCCCGAAACTGATAAGTTATGGGAAATGACTTTGAAACTAGAAAGACCCTCTTATGGCCTGTATAATTCTGATGCATCTTTTCCTTCAAGCCCCAAGGCTCCTGTTGGATTCATCAAATGACTTGTTGACGCGTTGAAAGATATGATTTGAGTGGAGTTTGTATCCTACAGTTCTACTAGACCTCATTCTCCATCCTATCAGCAGATGAATAGCAACCGTGACCACTGCTTTATAGCTTCGTGGTCTCTTGAGACACAAGTTCTACGAGCCACTTTCTATGCTCTTCAACCAGATGTGGACTATGTCCAGATTCGATCTCCAAAGTGTCAGCACCCCAATTCTGCGCCACGGCCAAAAGCATCTCCCTGCCGAAGATAGGATCAGTCTTGCAGATAACCATGGTCTTGGGAATCTTCAAGTCTGCCGGGGTGCAAACCATAGGAACTTCGAAGGGAGCCTTGCTTTGATGGCAAAGTGTCGGGATAATCTCATCCGCGATGCTCTGGTCAATATCTGAGAGAAATGCTTCCTTGGCCCTATCCAGCTTCAATGGCATACGTGTATCCTGATTTATAGTTAGTTCGGCAACTTGGGGTACTGAGTCGAGCATTGGCTTACTGATACATCATGAAAGAATGGCGTCTTGTAATGCTCGCCCGCAGCCTCAAACATGGATATACCCTTGTGTAGGACAGGCGTTGGAGCCACATAGATAACAGAGCTGAAACCACCAACAAGACCTTTCTGCTCTCTCTCTGGAATACTATGACCCTCAATCGCCACGGTAAGAGGGATAGCTCCATAACTATGACCATTACCAATTACTTTCCTCCCATTATCGATGTAGGGCAGAACAGCGTCGTGGATCCTCTTTACGTCATCGTGGTATGTCTTGCCATCGACCGAATCATCGTAG
Organism: Fusarium chuoi; assembly: GCA_022627125.1. Taxonomy (NCBI): domain Eukaryota; kingdom Fungi; phylum Ascomycota; class Sordariomycetes; order Hypocreales; family Nectriaceae; genus Fusarium; species Fusarium chuoi. The sequence continues at coordinate 328,039 of JAJALE010000844.1, forward strand.
CCAGAACTTGCCAGAGGCGGTGTAAGGACAGTGAAGCATTGTTGTTGGAAAGCTTGGATGAGAAGACGGTAGTGGAGAGGTCGATGCCAAGCGCCGTGAACTAGAAGTATGACTGGCTGTTGGTCTTTTTCATTCATTTCAGGTATTCTATGAGAGCGAAGATGTTGTACCGCATGATCGATCGGCTTTTGCTGAGGTTATATATGTAAGAGCCGATAATCACGGAATCCTTCTTCGGACGAAACCTCCGACTTCGCACTGACGGATCTGCGATAAGCCATACAGTCTGATCTTTCGCTACTTTTCGGATGGATATTCGGACAAACTTGGGGCGCGTCAGCGTGCTGACAAAAACACGGATATACTGTCATCAGAACATGGGAGAGCTTCCCGGTCCTCTCAATCGCATGGCATCGGCTAACAGCGGCAAGCCGGTTATGCCTCGAGTGTAGCCCAGGCCCCAGGATGCATATTCCATCACAATTATTCGAGAATTGATTGATAGTTAAAGCTTATGATATCTCAACGAGATATATCAAGCCAAATTATTCGAGAATGAATATGAGTTAAAACCCTCTTGTCATTACAATCTAGGCTGCATATCCCGGAACTTCTGCAAAATTAACTGGAGTATCATAAGTGGCATGTTTTTCTCTTGTTTGCTTGCCTAGGTCCTGATAGAAAGGTAGATCTTAGGAAGAAAGCTAGAGACCTCATCTTTGCTCAATGACTGCACTGCCATCCGTCTCCTTGCATCGCTGATCGCTATCCTCGTCAAGTGAACCATTATACATGAACCTGTCGCAGAGTCATAGCGGCTGGTACATCGACCACCATTTGCGGCAATGGTGGAATCATCGAGATCCCCATAGAAGTCACGTACCATATAAGCGGGAGTGTAGGTAGCATACCTAGCGGCAGAAGCTGAAATGTATTCACAAAACCCCGCGATTGATCAGCGCCGCCAACTACCAATAGAACTTCGTTGACAGCTCGGCACGGCCCGGGCTCAGCTGAACTATTGGTGGCCATTCTGGCAATGGAAAGTCACCCGACAGAAGTGATTGAGATTATGATCAATATAGCATGTTTCTACATCCACTCGAGCTGCGGGTCGCTTGATTGGAAGATCTGTAATGCCGCTGCTTGAAAGTGGCTGAGAGGGCTGAGCTGAAAAACGACGATCTTTGCCACTGTCCACACAAACAAGGGCTCACCATCCAAACCATCAGGTCTACATGGTCAGCTTACGATCCAAGCCATGTCTTGGTTCAACATGATCTGCAGCCATTGACGGGCCACCCGTAAAGCATCGTCCACCGGAAGGTTAGACAGCCGAGACATATTTTTAGAGCCCTAATTTTGTCACATTTGGCATCTGCTGTCAATAGCTGGTCTTTCATACTTCTGGATACAAGATTTATGCCGCCCTGCGGCTTTCAACCTGGGATATTGCGCCAACCAGTTCTGGGCGAGCTACATGACATACATGCATATGTGATATTTGACACATCTCTTGGCTCTTGAGTGACATGTTCTGTCACTTTCCCGTCCCGTGTCTTACGAATATACCTGTTTCAGCCGAGAAAGTAATTTCGCCCCAATGTCACTACGTAATTCTCTATTAACTCGGCTCCGGTACTTTATATTCAAGTTGAATTTGACGAACTTCAAACACTGTTCATCAAAGACCAACACCAGGTCGATCAGATAGTTCCTTTATTTCTCAGTCACTATCTCCGTCACCTCGGTATACTAAGCTTTCATCTGACATTTGTGAGCTTTATTTAGTCCAAAGGAACTAAGGCTATGGCTTCCGCGGCTTTTCGATGGCACCTTCAGCTGATTGGGCTGTTCATTATGATGACTGCCAATCTCATCCTTGCCTATGGAAGCAACGATGACTCGCAGTACATCTTCCACCATCAAGAAGTTTCTCCTGAGATCATCACAGGTCAATACGATCCTGCTCGAATCAGTATCCACGATACTACTGGCCATGTATCATGGAACTGGACAAAGGTTGACTTCGTTAACCAAAACATACCAAAGAAGCTCAATGAGTGTCTACAAAATGGAGGCTCCGTGACAGATGTCAAATGGGCGAACCACGGTAGAAGCGTCGTGGCGGTCTTTGCGTATGCAGTCGTCGTCATCGATCATTTTCCCGATGAGCCATCTAAGGACAAGGTTATAACCTTTGGCATGTGTTTGGATCAATACGGCCTTGGAGGAACTCACGGCATTGAGCCCCTACCCGATGGGAAGCTCGCTATAGCAACAACTTCCTATGAAGCAACAGGAAACATCAAGATCGTCAACACGTCCTTGGGTACATCAAACCCATATCCAGGTTTTCTTCAAGAGCTTGATGGTATCCCTGCGGTGCATAGCCTTGTATGGGACCAAGTAACGGAAAGTCTTTGGGCCATCGGGAATGACCTCCCTCCTCAAGGGAAATGCCCTTCGACAGCTCTTCTCAATCGCTATAAGTATAGAGACGGTTCGTTTTCTCGAAAGCCCTCTCAAGTCGAGCCCCTTAGTCCTCCCAAACAGCTTAACGAGAAATGGGAAGATTCATGGTGGGATGGAGGACATGATATAACGCCTGTGCCTGGCCAACGACACCTCCTTATCTCTACAGATCTGGACCTTCACATCTTCAATCTGACTTCGGCCTCATTTCTACATGGAGAAGAAGTGTTGAAGCAGCCATTCATGCATGGATTCAAGCCAGTTTACTCTCATGAGAATAATTTGCCTCGGGCTGATGTCAAGTCATTGAGCTTACACAAGAGCTCTGGCACGCTTTATGTACAGGCTGATTGGAAAGGCTACTTCTCAACTCATATCAATCATCTTACAGTCGGAGCGAAGGCTCCAAGAAACATCTCATTCTTGCAATCGGTATATCGTTCTCGTTGGTTTTCACCCGTGGCTGGATGGTCCGTTGAGTAACTGTAGCACTTTTACCGGGGGCATACGGAGTCTACTTGGCGGGTTTTAGTGGATAAAGAATTTAAGTACTAAATAGTTAAATGCCCCCCTTTTGCGAGAGATCTAACGTGTGGCTTTACCAGGAAGCCTGATTGTAGGGTTGCGAGAATAATTGAACAATTGAGCTTGTATCTGCGATCCCATGCCTGGTAGTTGCCTCACCTCAGCCCTCGATACAGATACAGAAGATGCCCGGCCAGACACAGTATAACCGTCAACTAACCGTAGTTTCTGCGTTTCCCCTCCATCAGCCACGCACGTAACAGAAGGTGAGTTTCGTACAACAGAAATCACTTATTGGTTGGGGCTGTCGAGTTTAATTCCAAAAACCTGTTTAGCTGGCGCAGCTGCCGTGCAAATGATCGCCACAAGTGACATAACCAATATGATATCGGGAAGAGAGTGAGTTGCTACATACACACCATGTGTATTTGTGTATAGAACTACATGGCCCTGGTTTTCTGTACACCGCCCTTTTTCCTATCACATTTCAGACTTGATGGAGCGGGACGACTACATGCAATATAAAAGTCATATATGGCGCAATTATACGTCAGGTATTGGTGTTCAGATTCCTGCCGTGTCTGAAGGGAAGGCCTCAGATGCAGAACAAGACATTTACGGCAAGAGAAGATGTCAGCCACAAATTCCAAGTGCGTCAGCACAGTTTACACAATGCCCTTGCGTATAGTTCCAGGAAACATATAAAACCCCTCAAATATCTAGGCAGAATGAAAGCTCCCTCCGTAGCACTCTTAAATACAGCCAGCATACATTATAAAGGCAATTCTTTCTTGTTTCTTTCCTCATGGCGGATACATTTGTCGAAAGAACTCCGGGCGGTGAGCTAAGCCATGCACCACGAGAGCCATCAAACATGTCTCCAAGCAATGATGGCTCGGACACTAGTCCCCAAGCTCGTGATGCTTATTCTCCACCCACTGGAATAGGCTACACGGCAACATCTGCACTTCCAGCGCGAATGCAGACTGAAGCAGGCTTCTACAAGACCTTCCTCGTTGAGGTTGTCATAAATGGAGTGTATGACCAAGCTTCAAACTCCAACAAGATCAAGAAGCCGAACTGGCCTCGGGGGAACTTTGAGTACTTGCATTCACCACTCAGAGATGTCCTGGGGACCTTTGCCAGTACCTCAGTGTTCTACAATGACACTGAAGACACCAGTGGCAACACATACATCGACTCACCAAGCCCATTTGTCCACAATGATGGGCAGAGTACATACCAGTGGTACAGAGAGACAGACCAGAATGCCTACCTGGCTTTTAACATCAAGTCCCATAAGTACATCTTTGTCGATCCAACGCTGCCCATCAGAGCACTCTATTTCCCCCAAATCTTCCAGGACCCCAGTTATCCGGGCTTCAGCAGACTTGGAACCATTCAGTTTCACAAGTTCTCCGCCCAAGGTCTGACCCTAAAGAACTACTGGGACAATGAGCCCATCCATTTAGACATTACCAACGGTCGGGGGCTGGGTTACTCTGGAGCAGCTCTATGCTTGAATGTCCAGTCAATAATGGCCTCTCTGTGCATTCCGGAGGATAGGGTCGCTCGCCGCGCTGATGGCACCCATATCTGCTTCGATTCCATTTGGCTGCTTCGAGAAGCAGCCTCGCTCAGTGTGGCAGACAACTCTGTTAGTCAGTGGGATTCGGGAGACTTCCACAGAAAAGGAAATGATTGGAAATCGATAAATGAAGGAATTCGCTTTGTCTATGCTCCTCTTGATAAATCAGCATGGTCAAACTTTGTCAAGCAGATCGTCGGAGCGGGATTGGGTCTGATTCCTATCTTGGGTCCTCTCCTAGCACTTAACTGGGACATCATATACTCATACTTGGATGACCCGGCAGGATTTGCTGAGTATGCTCATATTGGCAAAGAATGGTTGTCTGTCTTGAAGCTCCAGGCGGCAGAACTCAAGAAGGCAATTATGTAGAGAATGATGAACGGATGTATCTGGACCGTTGTATGGAGTTCTCCCCAGGAGTTTAAGCTCGGCCGGTCTTGGAAGGGGTGTTTTCCCGTAGTATTTCCCATTCTTTTACCTCAGATCAGTAAACATGTCTATTGAAAATCTTCGCACATATTACGTTTGTGGACCCTTAAGATAAGCCGTTGTGATTAGGAGCTCAAGTGTCCAATATTCACAACGGTACGCCCGTTATTAGTGACGAGTTGCATTAGGCATGAGAGGACAGCTTCTTCAGCCCATGTTATGATAATCTTTGACGCCGTCCAATACCATAAAGGGGCCTCTTTCATGAATCAATGCCCCACTCTCCTATTTGTGTTCCTGAAAAGGTGATCATAGCCATCTATAAAAGGTTCGAGTACTGAACTTAAAACCCGTGCGAAATATTTCAACGCCTTAAAACACTAATATCTGATATATAGAAAGCTCTTACTTAACATCCATCGAGACTAATAGTAGAATCCAAGATGTGCGATAGCGTATTAGTACAGTACATAGGCTGCTGCGGCCATGCTATCAGTTCAGGTACAGAATTCATTCCGTGTACATTACAAGGGACGGAGTATTGTCATGTGAATTATCTCGAGGATAATCGGGATGGCTTGATAGAGTGCAATGCATGCTTTGTTGAGAGGGAGAGGAAGGAGGAGGAAGAGAGGAAGAAAAACGCTATGGAGTTTTAAATCTTCGATGTTGATTGAGGAACCTAGAAAGTGATACATCAATAGGTAGAGAGTTTATCACAGCCTTTATATCGTATTCACACACTGATACAGTGACTCATGGATAGGTCCATTGTAAGTTGCCCGAAAGTGATACAGGTATCAGCAGTCAGCGAATGGAATCCCATTTACAGGTGATCCACTCTTGTCTTACTTGCAGATCATAATGAGCAATCAAGTTCGATGTGATACACTTACGAAAGCTGAAAAGTATATAAGCCAAGCTTTCAACATTCTCCTAACGTTACTTCCAAAATCTCCACATTATATCATCATATAAACATCACTTTCCTGAACTATTCTCGTAAAGTTTACATCAGAAATCAAAAGTCTTCTTGCTCCATTAATCTAGCCATGTGCACGACTACATATATAAGATACTGGGGCTATTGTGGTCATTTGATAAGCACAGAGACTGTTGACAAGTTCTGTGACAAGGAAAGATGCGTGAGAGACTATGATTCAAAAGACCCACTCCTCTATAAAGAATGTGGCCCCTGTGAGGAGGCTCGAAAGAAGGAGGAGGAGGAGAAGTTGAAAGCGCTGGCTGCGTCATGATGAGATGCGAGGACGTGGGTTCAGAGGTTCAAAAGGTTTCTGTACTCTACAAGATAGTAGACTTATCTAAATCACCGTCGATGGAGCTTTTATCCCCCGTATCTTGTCAGCGTGAGCTATGTCAGTGATAACATCTCCGTTCAAGTATATAAACCAGGTCTTAGGCTGTCTCTGCCAGGAAATAGAAAAGCTAAATTTTCTAACATACCAGAAACACATAAAAGAGAGCTAGTTACGGATACAAAGTTTGATACGAATATGTGCAGAACAATACATACCTCATCTTTGTGTCAGGTATGCGCCCACACGATTGGGTTCAGAATAGACGGGGTGCCATGCAAGAACCCAGGGGATATGGAAAAAGGATGCACTGCCGAGTTTGAGGAAAGGACTGATTGTATCTCTTCTGACTTTTGCCAGAAGTGCCTGGAGAAGAAGAAGAAACAAGGCGAAAAATAAGTGCTTTAGTTAATAGCTGCAATGAGGTGCGGGTTGGTGATTGTCTATCGAGTTGATGAACAATATCTTTTAATAAATATAATCGTGTGACACTCAAAGTTGGAGAGTCATTGATTGTTCCTCTGTGGTCTTAATGTCGAGCTCTCATTGGCGAAACGTGGGCATATTCACGGCCCAGCAAGCAGTATATAAATCCAGCCAGATGCTCGGTTTCCGGCACGCTATATCTCCAACAAATCCCATCAAGTAAGTTCTCAACTAGAAACAACAAATAGCTCCCGTTGTGATATCTGCAACTGCCGTCATGTGCAAGACAATAAGCATACGATATCAATGCGAAGATTGCTGGACCCTCAGTCACGACGATACGACTGTGACACCGTGCGAGACGCCACGGCACAGGAAGAAATGCAAGTCTGAGGTTAAAATAGTGAATGAATACTTCTCCCTAATATGGTGTTCTGTTTGCGCGGAGAAGAAGCGGAAGGAGAAGAAGTGGCTTGAATCACTGAAGGAATTGAGTAGTTAGTCACTATTACTATATCAACAGACGAGAAATATTCTCTGCCGAGTGCCTTCTAGATTCACGAGTGAAGGATTAGACGAAATTTATTCAGTGTAGCTATCGTGATCAGCTCGAATTATGGGCAGTCAGTTCCCACGGGCGTAAATACGGCACTGTTTCTCTCGTGGATCTCGAAATAAAGCCATCGGACAGATCTAGTACCCCCAAGAAGTCGACATAGGTACCAAATTCGTCAACATGTGTGCTACCACCTTCGTGAAATACTACTGCAACGAGAAGAAATGTGATTACTTGATTAGATACACGCAGAGCGAAACGCCTTGTGACGAGAAGAAGAAGTGTCCGCGAGCGAAATGCAAAATCCAGATCAATTCGCGAGATGAGTATTTGGATTGGAGGGAGTGCCCGAAATGTGTTGAGGCGATGAAGAAGAAAGCAGAGGTCGTTGTTTGATGATGACTGGTCCCTCCTGGCGTTTGAAGTGGTCAGCAACCATGGTGAGATTCGATGAGGGCGAAGGATCAAGTTAGCAGTTTTGGGAATAGCTTCAAATCAACCAGCCACCAAGCAACGCCCACTTGATAAGTCTTCTTGTCCCGTCGTACTGAAGAGAAAGTATAAATTGATGATGACGGACGAGGCATGAACAATGTTCTCCATTTCGACCATTTGATTCGCATAATTGATCATTGAAAGCTCTATTGATGCTGCCGCGTACTTGATGTGAGAAAACACGTAAGCTCACCATATGGAACTCACCCGATCCTCCGTTGACCATCGGAAGTCGGCGATCCAAAGTCTCACGTCAGTCTTTCTAAAATCCTTCAGCAGCCCAAAGAATTAATTCCTCCCTCTATTCATTCCAAACATTTCATCTATCGCAATACTAGTCTGTCAATATGTTGTTCCAAGACGTAGCAACAGAGATCATTGAACTTATCGCACAGAATTTGACACTGCGCGCTGACCTCAACGCCTTCTGCCAGGTCAACAAACGATTTTACCTCATTGTCAACGATCATATCTATCACGAGGATGCGCACTGGCGATGCAACGCGCTCCGCTGGGGTTCTGAAGAGGGCCTCATTTCAGTGGTAGAGAGATCACTCGATCAAGGCGCTGACGTCAACTATACCATCAACCACGAGGACGAGACTGCCCTGTTCCCAGCGATCCGGAAACAGTACTGGGATATTGTGCATCTGCTGCTGGCGAGAGGTATTGATGTTCACCGCAGGAACAAGGTTGGGGATAATCTTGTCTACTTTGCGGTAACGACTGGCAGTTATGATCTGGTGAAGCTCATGCTAGATCAAGGTGTCGACCCCAACTCTCATGTGAAAGGCGACGTTCCTCCTTTGTTGCTGGCAGTGCGAAGGGGATATACTGACATCGTGAGATTGCTCTTTGATAGCGGAGCATACATCGATGACAGCGACGACTGGGGCGAAACTCCTCTGCATATCGCCGTGGGTGCACCCCAGCATGATATCCTCAGTTTCTTCATCGAGAAAGACGTTTTCCGGAAGGACAAGTCTGGGGCCCGAGGTGCTGATGCACTGGAGATGGCTGTTATACGAGGAGACATGTCAACGTTAACACTGCTTCTTGAGGGCGGCGCTGACCCACTTGTTCGAAGGTGGACGAGGCATCATGCGATTATCACAGCGGCACTAGCTCGGGAAGATGACATGGCAATCTTCATGACAGAAAGGCTGGTGGGAGAACCCGGTTTCATTGGTGAGCATGGCAAGGAGTTGCTCTGGTATGCTATCAAAGGAAGATGTCAACGGTATACTAGCTATCTGTTGAACAAGGGTCTCGATCCGGATAAGGATCTATGGAAGGAAGTTGATGGTTCAATGGTCGGAGGTTCTGCCCTGGTAGTCGAGATGCTCGGCGCTGGTGTATTAACAGCATGAGACGGAATTGGGGACAGCGGGAAAGTGGTTCATCACAAGGAAACAGAAACGGAGTATGATTAATACCTTCTTTATTCGAGAATCGCTAATTAAGCAAATATAAAGAGATGCGCTGACTTTCAACGTCAAAGTTCTTTTCTGGCATCAGCAACAACCCAATTGCTGCCTCGACCTAGTCCCACGATCAATCTCAAGATCGCTTTTTCTTGATATTTTCATGAAGATCGTTAAGCCACTTCTTGAGCTCTTTTTCTTCCTCTTCTAACTTCTTTTTCTTCTTGTCCAGCTTTTCCAGTTTCTCTTGGACATCTTTGAGGTCAGTAAACCCTTTGTTCCACATGACTTTCAACGTTCGGACCGTATACACATCACTGAAGCCCATGCTGGAGCTTCTGGTGTCAATTTTCGAAACACTGTTGTCTTTATTCGAGTGTTTCTTCCGTGACTCTTTTTTGTGAGAGTGCTTTTTGCTGGGATCCCTCTTGTGAGACTCCTTCTTGCATGAATGTTTCTTGTGCGAGTCCCCCGCAGATCTAGTTTTCTCTTTTTCTCCATCATTTTTCGGTTCATTCTCTTCAGACCTATCTCCCTGGGTGTGTTCCTCCTCAGAGTCAGAGTCAGAGTCAGAGTCAGAGTCAGAGTCCTCGCGCTCGTCTTGGGGGGGAAGCTTAGACATGTTTTGCGGTGCATGTTCCGATAATCCGTCAGGCACTCTATTCTCGGTTGTATTGGTCTCTTGAGTTTCGTTGTCCGCCATGTTTCCGTAAGATGATGTAGATAGTTACTGGGCAAAGTCGTTGGTTTTGATGAAGTTAGCGGGTTCCTTGGTGGAGGCCTAGATACGAGATCTGATGTACAACTTTGAGTGGTCAGGGAGGCTTTCATTTATACTTCAACTTGTTCCCAAGATTCCTTGCGGTTCACGACTAACCATCTCCAGCTCTTATTCATTGCCAATATTTCCCCAAAAGCAGGGTCCTTGGGGAGACCTGATCACCGTGTAGTCAATCAGCTGCTGTCAACCTCTTAATCACTGACCTTCCAGCACCACCATTGGTCAGATCCTCGTCGTATTCATTGTCGCCGTGTTGCTGAGAAACGGGCGCTTATGTGAACTGAACTATTCGGTTGAAAACCAAGTCACCTTCTGAACAAAATGGAAGTCCATACTATATATATGTATTGCGATATTTTGAGGGCCGCTCACCTCTATCAACACAATTGTAGCTCTTCACTCACAGGTATAATCCGAAGCAATCCCGCCATTAAGTACTAAAAGGCTCTCCGTTTATGCTAAGCTCCAAGTTTCGAATCTGTGATTCTACCGATCATAACATCCCAGATATCTATCTCCTCTGTAGCCTTTCCATTGCCTTCTGGTGCCTCTTCTTTGTTTCCTTGAGTTTCTCCTTCTCACGATTCAATTTCTGTTTCTTTTTGTCAAGCTTTTGCAACTCTGTTCGAAGCTCTGTGATGTCCTCTTCAATATCCGTTTCCCCATCATTTCTGCCACCTTTCTCTAACTCCTCGATCTCCTTCTCGACATACTCTCTATTTTTCCTCAGTTTTTCTTTCTTAAACTTGACTGCTTGAAGTTTTTCTTTAGTTTCCTTAATAGCTTTGTCGTGTGCTAGGAACGCAGGAATGTCAAAGAACCGGGGGAAGTTTCTGTTGGGCATTTTGATCGGAGGCTGTGTATAGTATTTCTGAGGCGAGTAACTTTCATGATATACTAATTGGGCAAGAAGTGGATTGGTTATTTATAGGTTGTGGTGCAACAGCTGGACTTTCTACTGGAGTGCAACGGCAATGAATCGAGGTAGTCTTGCTCAGATATAATTCCCATGGCCCCATTTGGGATCTCTGTTCACTGCGGCTTTCCTTACGATTTTTCGGTATATCTCACTCCTCGAGGGCCCGGACTTTATTACTTATCCTTGGCTCTATTCGCTGACCGAGGCATCTACCACTTACGGGTCTTTATCTTGTTCAGAGCCTAAACACACAGCGCTTTCACGCCAAACTTGTTTAACCACCCATTCACAACTCACCACTAGCAGTCATCCTCCTTTCAGCTCATGTCTATCTATATGTCCCTCTTTGACTTTATTTGACTTGGTATAATGTGGTGGGTGCTGGCTCAGGATCAATGCTATTGCCTGGGAATTGAAGAGGCTTTGGAGCCTCAGTTCTCGATACCAGATTTCTTTACTTCAAACTCTACATAGGGACTATAAGGACCCTTTGGCTCATTGAACATTGTTCCCATGAATATATTCAATCACTCGCTCGGCTAATGGTCAGTATTTAAAATGCTGGGTCCTGTTGTATTGGCAGTTTGAGACTGGAGCAATAGTGATTTTCTCTGTTATAGGGCCACACGACTGAGTTAGGATTGATGGTGGAATTCTGTTCTAGAAGCAGTCCAGAAACATGCTTTCTCAACCCCTTAGCTTGAAGGTTCTGTTAAAATTTTAAACGATGTTATTTGTATTAACTCACACCGTAGCTATGCCTCTTTCTCATGCGTCTTGCTTTCTACCCTCAATTTCCTCTCTTTTTTCTTTCAACTGGAGTTCTGACGTAAGGAGTGCGGTTAAGATAGTGGGTGATAGTCTTGCTCAACGAGATGCGCCCATATTCGGGTGTAGCATCTATCATGGTTTTCTTGTGAGAGTCCTCCCTCCTTGATGACTTGTTCGAGTCTCTTCCGTGAGATTCCTTCCTGTGAGGGTCCGATCTGTGTGAATCCTTTCTGTCGGAGCCTGACCTATGAGAGTCTTTCTTGTGAGACTCGGATTTTCTTGAGTGGTGAGATTCCTTCTTGTGAGATTTCTTCTCGTGATACTCCGTACTACGATGATCCCTTCCATGAGACTTGCCTCTATGAGATTCTCCTCTATGTGTGCTCCCTCCGCTCGAGTCCATTCTCCTGTGCTCCCTCTCTCTTGAACGTCTGGTAGATGAGTTTTCTGCAAAGTGAACCCTGCTTCCAGTCTGGCTTCCTAGTTCATCTATGAAGGGCACATTGTTGCCATATACTTGCTCTTGAGTAATGGTTTCCCGAGACTTGCCCTTGTCAGGTCTAAATTGATCGTTCACCTGCACATTCTCGGGCTCGTCCTGGGGTATGAATCGAGGTGTATCTTCGGCCGTGATCTCTGGTGGGACATCGTTGGGCTCGTTCTGAGGTTCATACACAACCATATCGGTGGCCACATTCGCATCCAGGCTCTGAGGTGCATTTCCTGTTGCAAAGTTCTCCGAGGGAGTATTGTCTTGGGGATTGTCTTCCGGCATGATGTTGTCTGGAGAGGATGATAATGAGAATAGGGATAGTATTCTGCGCTGGTAATTCTGTACTTGATTATGTGTCGGTAGGAGATCTAATGCAGAGCACAGTGGCTATCCGGAATCGCGTCTTCATATAGCAGTACACGGCGCTGCTCCCGTTCTGATTCAGTAAAGTGACTTGCGATATGCGATGAATCATGTAGATGTTTCAGTTCCTTACAACTAATCAGCATCATGTTTGACTGTTTCACTGGGCATTTCCGAAAGTCATAGGTGAAGAGGTAAGAAACTCCTCGGAGCTTCAGAGCCTGCAGGTCGTATGGATCAGCCGGTCACTTACGGTCCAGGTGGTAGCTACGTTGACAAGACTCCTCGAGCAGAGTTTCATGATTCTTTTCAAATCAGTTGATCTTTCTACAACTCGCTCAAAAATAAACTCTTCTTTTGTTCCATGCCATGTAACTATAGCTCTTAGAGAACTTTCAACCATTTCGCTGGTTTAATCTTTATCACATTTGCACCAACACAGGGTCACAGCACTTTGAGCCACAAACAGATCGATAGAAGCCTCTATCTGAATTCAGTGACTCTCGTCTCTCATCACAGCCACACTTTCCTTCTTCACTGGGTATTCTTTTGTCTGATCAGTTCCAAAGGCCTTCGCCCTTGTGGGCCCATCAGCGTCAGGAAGTAGTGTAGCTGTAGCGGTCGCTGAAGACTCAGCTGTTGTCCTGTCCACAATGTTCCTCTTTATCCAAGATCCTACCGAAGTCACCGTTTTGGACTTCAGTGGACGTTCAATACGCTTTTGTTTCCCCTATCTGGGATTGTGCATAATATAGGTATACTACTACCCAATTTTGTAGGATACAGGCAGTATCGTCTCAGCAATATTCGCTTTTACCCCAGGCCATTTGATATTGCGTCGTAAGTGGAGCCCTTCGTGTGAAAATTCTACTTGAACTGCAATTGACCTTGTCTCGATTTGAGCTAGATTGAATTGGAGGAGAAGCTCTTGGCTTTTTACCTCGCTGGATGATAGCTGCTTTCCTCCCAGCTCTCGCAGCTCCGCAACTCTTGGTTTCTCATCCGGTCTTCAAAGACCGCTCTCCGATGGCATTCCTCCTCAATATTTTCCCTCAAAGTTTCCCATTTTCGTTTCGTCACCTCCAACTCATGTCTTTTGTCCTTTAGCCTATTCAACTTCAAGCCTCGATCGGCACTGGTATTTTCGCTGCTCCGTAATTGGCGAGTCCCACTCTGTACCGCCTTCCGCGATGATCCTCCTCCTTTCTGTCGGATGACACTCTCGAACTTTTTGTTGTTCTCTTCTAGAGTCTCCTTCGCCCGGCTGACTTCATCAATCTCCTTCTCAGTGTTAATGATCTTCCTCTGCAGCTCATCGATATTCTTCCTCGCGCGGTTGAGATCTCTTTTCAGTTTTCTGCTTCGTTGTTCATGTTCATCACGAGATGGGTCCTCCTCCACTATAATTACCGCTCGGTCGTACATATTGGATTGAGGGTTGTTCATAGTCTTGAGAAGGGGTATTCTTTGTTGTAACTTGTCGGTAGCTTGTTGAATTGATGAGTTTACTGCCACCTAGTGGAACGAGCCTCGCATACTTATACCGAGGCTATCCGTCACATAACATGAATCACAATGGCTCTTGGTCTTGTTCACTGATCATTGCCCACCCTTACTGCTTTTAGATCGTGACGAACAGCCCTTGAGTGGTCGTGTCCATCACGAGCAGCTACAGTCTGTGTGCACTGAACATTTGGCTCAACCAAGAATCCACTACAATGACCGAATCGAGACTCAACACTTGGTAGTTCCAAAATTTCATGCCAGACACATCACAATATTCACAGAAATCCTAATGCGAGTCACATTCTATTCCTGGATTCTTTTATTCGCTTTCTCGCCACCTATCAGATCTTCTCAGAGGTGGTAAAACAGCAGATTCTAACATCTTAGTCAAGTCATATTCAATAAAACAACCTCCAGAGTCAATTACAGCTGCTTCTCTTACCTAGTCTCAGCTGTACTTGCTCTTCTTCCAATCTTCATACCGCAAGCCCTCCTCACGACTCATCCACTCCTCAAACCTCATCTCCTCTTGTCTAGTCTTTAGCTTCTCTCTGTAAACCTCCCACTCCCGTATCTTCTTGAGTAACCCCAGAGCCTCGAGATCCAATTCAAGCAGCGTTTTCTCGTTCTCTAGACACGTCTCCCTACTTTGTTTCAACGACTCGAGCCCGGTTTTCAAGGCCCTTCTCGATGCTCCTTCTTGCTGTGATCTGTCCAGAACTTCCTCGAATCTTTCATTGCTCCTGGTTAGGTTTTTTGTCTTCTGATCAAGCTTACCTATTCTTTCATTCAGTCGATCCTTCTTGTCTTGCAGTCTTTCGATTTTGTCTTCTGCAAGATCAATCTCCTTCTCCAAGAAATGTTGCTCATCATTTTTCTCTCGTGGTGGTGTTACCTCAACTACAATCACTCGTTGGTTAGACATGCTGGACTAAAGTGCTCTTGAAATTGATTGTAAGGGATATCTCTGGTTTTCGATAGCCGGTCGTATAAGGTGGAATGAGGGAGAGTTTTCTGCCACAGGGATGAAACAGGTTCGGAATTTATACCCAAAACCATGAGTCACCCGAACAAGAAGCAAGTTTCTGTTCATTTTCATTCACCACTGTTCACAATCACATACTGACTGAACATGACCAGTCCACTGACGTACATCACACAAATCGCTGGCGTCTTTGTAGCACTGAACATAGTACTCAACCACGAATCTTCACGCCCGAATCGAGTTCCGGTGTTCTAATATGTCATTTCACGCGCCAACTCAATCGCACATGTTCTGGGAAATCGCTGTTCTGTTATATCTTTCTCATCTCGTGTCGTATCTACTCTAAGGCGTGACAAAAGGCAATATGGCAAAATAGTCATTCAGCTCCTAGATTGAATCTTGGTCGTTTCAGGGTTCACCGAAGATGCGATTCAAATAACTAGAGAATAACTAAGCAATTTACGTCCCATTATTCCCCACATCCCCTTAGACGCGCAGGCTGAGACGATCTCTCTTCTTTGTCAGAGACTTTTTCTCACGCTTTGTTTGTTTCAAGACGCGCTCAATCTCCTTCAAATCACGCTTTCTCCTGCGCAGCGTTTCTTTGGCTTCCTCAATGTCCCTTCGCTTTGGCCGCCTCTTAGCTTTCAGTCGCTTCACTTCATCTTTCGCCCTTCTCACTCTCTTCTCATTCTCGTCTCGCTGTCGGTATATCTCATCGATCTCCGCACGTAAGCTGTTCAGTCTTCGGTTTAACACGTTGATGCGCTCTTGGATTTCCCACTGTGCCCTTCTAGATCGGGGCCTGTCGGTGGATCGTCGGGCATTGGATCCCTTTCGGTGGCGACTCCAGAACATGGTCTCTTTAGTTATTCACCGACTGTAGAGATCGTTAGTTGCCTTTTGTCTGGACCTGCCCTGGCTTGAGGGCCGACTCAGAAAGCATGGGATGGCTGGAGTCTTTTATGGGCTTTTAGAGTTGGGATCAACAGGGACTGGATGATGAACGCTCAGAGCCAGCGCAGTGAAGAACTCTCCAAGGTGTGCTCGTCACTGGCACTGTCTCTATCGGGGTCTGATCACTAGGTTCTGTGGAGAGTATATGGTGATTGGCAGCTATCTGCCACTGGTCTCAACCGCAAATGACAGCGGGTTAACCACCAAGGTCTGTTACTTACAAACGTTCACTCTAATGATCTTAAAGGAGTGTAATAGGTTCAATAGTAAGTTTACTAGTAGTTTTGTACATTCCATCTCGTATTCCGTCTACAGTTTCGTCATCTCGGCCGCTCAAGAAAAGGCGACAGTCACAACATTATCATTTCATCGCGATATCAAATCAAGCATTGTTTCAAAAACCCATCAAGTTACGATTTGGATCTAGCAGTGGTAGAGCTAAGGAATCCCAAAGTCTCCCTTGCCCTTTTACCCCCTTCTCCTCCAACTTTCTCACTTGCCATGCTGAAGACGCCACCTCCTCATAAATACTTCCTCTTCTTCAAGTCTAGCTTTCTCCAGCTTTCCCACAGTTCCTTTCAAAGTAGCCTCCATCGCTTCCAATTCCTCTTTAGCCTTCCTTTTGTCCCTACTTGACCGTTTTTCGCGTTCCATCCAGGCTATCTCGTCACTTTGGCATTCCACTATCTCCTGTTGCTCAGCTTTCAAGGGATATATCGTCTCTATCCGCCACCGAATTTTGGCCAGTTCTTCACTTAGTTTCATGATTTCAATTTCCTTTTGGCCTCCTGCGCCGCTGGCTTCAGTCTGGGGTTGGTCACTTGTGGGTCGCGGGTCATTGGTTCGTGGTCCCATGGTTCGTGGACCATTAGGTCGTGGGCGATCAGATTTTGGACCATTGAACCCAGGATCAGTAGATCCCGGGTTGATGGGTCGTTCGCCACTGGGCTTTTTACCATTGGATCGCGGTTTGTTGGAATCCTTTCCGTTGCGGTGCGATGACATGTTCTGTGGAGGTATTCGGTGATGGTAGAGATGAGTGGATATGTGTCTTTGGTAGTGTGTCTTGGTTTGACAATCCACTAAGACCCCGGGATGCCTCATGTGTTTTATGGACTCACCAGTTCAGTACATACGGCATCGATCACTCACAGCAAGTGCAGTGATGAAGTCCTTTTTTGGGCGTACTCATCACCTTCATTTTCTCTGTGGTGACTTGTTCATAGATGCTTGTCCTTATGTGCAAGCAATCGCATCTGTGTCTGAGACTTCTGTCGTCTGTCACTGTGTTGTTGACTCGCAGGATGCACTGAAATATCTTCCCTTGACTCAAGGTCTGGCAAGGTGTCGGCTTTGTGGCCCTGAGCTCCGTATCAAGGCAACGACAAATCATGAACAGTGACACGTCTTTGAGGCATACGGCCTACCAACTTTCTGTGTGATATTATGCGAGACTTGATTTCCGTGATGAGCTTTCGATAAAGAGGACCATGATACACGTTATATGACAAGAGTGAGTAACTGCTGCATGACAGTGCTAACAGCATGCATGATTGTCAACAATGTTCTAGTTCAAAGCCGTTGGATAGATAAAAGACCTAACCAGGTCTAACATCCCAAATGTCCAGATAACAAAGATACATAAACAAATATCCGATCACAAACCTCTGCAACGCCATCCAGTACAACAAACCATGCCTTCAAACCGCCACGACCAGAGCGAATCGGGATCCGGGAGGCGAAGGGCCAACCCAATTCAGCCACAAACCACCAGACCCGCTTCCGCACTACTAGAAAGGCTCATCAATCTCGATAAATTGTTCTTGTATCATTGCAAAGAGAAAAAGGATCTAGAGTCCAAACATAACGAGACGGTTGATAGACTCCAGTCGTTGGTCGCCAAAGCGCAACACAAGCTGAGTAATCGGCAATCAGGCCAAGATATATTCAACATTTTTGCGGAATATCGCAAGGCTTTGACGCAGTTTGAGGTCGGTTTGGAATCAATGCGCAAACTATCGCAGGAGTTAGCAGAGACAGCAAGGAAGCAAGAAGAGGTATTGGTAGAAATCACGAGAGGACAGAATAATCAGCAAGAGGATAACTGAGATGTTAGTTAAATATTCAAGAGCGCCATTGCTTAGCTCTGAAATTTATATTAATGCACCTGAATTTTGCTTGCGCAGGACTGTAAAAACAAAAGAGTAAGAAAACACGCTATGGGTATGAGGTTTCCAATATGACAAATTCCCAAACGCTCGCTCAAGAAAGTCAACGCTGTGTATCCTGGCGCCACCAATCACAAAAAAAAACACTTTTTAGCCTCTTCATGCCCGATGCCGTGCAGCCTATTCCACCGCGCGAGTCTTCCACGCAAGCACGGCTTTAGGCGCGATGCTCCAGACCTTCTTCTTGGGCTCCAGATTTGTATCCTCCTCGGCATTATAGCCAACCCACTGCACGCGATACTTGTTCTTCTCCTCCGCTATGATTCTGAGTATTTTGTACATCTTGAACCCCGTGGCTTCGCACCGCCCGCCGATGCCGCGCCAGTAGTTGAGGACGATGTCCTGATAGTATTTGTGAAGATCGATTTCTTCGGCCCAGCCGCGAGACCAGGTGTCGGTTGGGCTGAACTTGAATTTTATCCGGAAGGAGACGTCGCTTGATTTCTTGTTCTCGATGTGAGATTCTATTTGGATGTCGAAGGCGCCGATGAAAATCAAATCGTCATAGTCTTCTGCGACTTTGATTTGTGAGCAAAAGTTGACACGTTGAGGTGGAGTCAACATACATTCTTCCTCCGGCGTGGCCATGAGAGAAAGATATGGCTCGATGACTGGGAAGGGTCAGTAAAGGGATTATAAATCAGTCTGAGGGATGTTCTCACCTTTTTTAGACATTACTATTGAGATCGCTGTGTCGCGATTAAAGTTGAGGCAAAAATGGATCAAAAGTTTGCTATCCAAGGCAGTACTGCCAAAAGAAGAAGTTGAGTTTAGTTGAGAGAGAGAGAGAGAGATGGGATATAAGCAAGAGGAAGAGAAATATTAGTATAGTCAAGCTGTAGAATCGCGCTATAAAGTGAGTAATGACAGAAGTGAACAAAGAAGTGTGATGCAGGTGCAGGTTTCTGCCTGTCTGATGAGGTGTCAACAATGGCGCTTCCGCAGTGTGACTAACCCCGGTCAGAGGCGTTTGGCGGCAGTGTCGGTCACTTCTCACATCCCATCACTACTCAACATGAACGAGCGGCTCATGGCAATGAACTGCAAAGTGAATTACTTTTCCTAGAGAGAAAAATGGCGGTAGAGGTGAAATGCGGGAAATTGGGCAAACATTGTAGTCGTCATTTCGATATTTTCGCTTGGTGTAACTTTGTGAGACAGGCCCTAGCTGTGGTGACCAATCATTCGCTCCGGAAATTACTGAAGTTCCGGAGTGTGAGGATGGGCTCGATTTGAGTCACAGCTTGGGGCGGCATTTACTGGAGTGGCGTTTGATATGTCGGAATTTAGATAGGAGACGGAGGAACAAGTGCCAAATTGTTGGGTATTCTAGAAGAGACGGGACGGATCTTGATTTCATTCACCGCTTATTTCCACTTGTGTTTTCGTCTCTTTCACTCTTGTCTTAGATTTCAGAGACAAGGATCACGGTGACGATCTGAAGTTTGCTGGCTGGAAGCCTGTTGATTTTGTATTGTGTTTTGAGAAAACAAGCTAGTGATCCAAACGCGGTTCTATTCCCTCATAACATGCTTACTTAATTCATCTCCAGTGAGAATACGAGAGCGGTTTACCTCGGGAAAAGTGAGGACTGAACACCAGGTTTGATGAGTTGGATGTCGGCCTGGACCGTGCTTGTCGCTACGTCGCGTCGCGCTAGAAGAATCTAGCCCTGCGAGCAGTCACTTCTTCACCCTATGCCCAAGACCAATGCTCGCTTTCGCTTTGATAGTGACATCATAACTAATCTCCTTCATTTGGCGGAGTTTCCATTGCTGCCTGCGCTGTGCAAAGTGGCGGTACACTTTAGGACCAAACTTAAAGGTGTCGTTGTCGATCGTTTTACGTGATCCAGACGACCTCGGACATCTATCAATCAGGCAAACCACAAAATTTCCCAAGAGGATCGGAAACACTAGGAGATTATATCAGAGCTAATTCGAATCTTTATCTTTTCTTTTTGCAAACTCCGATGCTCAAATCGGGCCGCAGGACATAAACACACAAGCATCCAGGGTAAGTCCTTATCTTATCCTTATCTAAAACCAACCCAGCCCCACCATGGCCAGAGAAAGATTGATTGGCCCAAGGTCAGCATTAGTTATTCTCTCAAGCGCCATCAAAGTTCACCATCTCAACACCAAATCGCGATGTGGCTTGGTCCAGTTGCAGTTGTAGCGTCGCTCCTCGCGACAATTAGCCATGTCGCCGCCCAAGGTCAAAAGCCGTTAACAGATGAATCAGCAATCAAATCCGCTTTCACTGTCCGTGAGCAATCTTCTGACCTTTGCGATGCGGGCGCTCGTCAATTCACTGGCACGGTTAACGTGACGGAGGATAAGTCCATGTTTTTCTGTACGGGCCCCATTTCTTCGCTGATATCCGTATACTGACTGTACGCAGGGTACTTTGAGAGCCGTAATAATCCAGAGACCGATCCTTTGCTACTATGGATGAGCGGGTAAGTCGCCGTTGACACGCCAAACCAGACCAAACTAACGCAGGCATCAGTGGACCTGGCGCATCTGGAGAGATGGGATTATTCATGGGAAGTGGCCCCTGTACCGTGAATCCAGATGGGAACTCAACAAGACGCGCGGAATACTCATGGATCGACCACGCCAATGTCGTCTACATTGAGTGAGTAATAAAACCAGCACCGCCGCTTTGACTGACACTTGATAGTCAACCCGTCGGCGTCGGCTTCTCCAAAATCACAGACCGAAACAAAATCGCCGTCAGCCTCGAACAAGGCGCTAAAGACGTACACACCTTCCTCTCCACATTCTCCCACGACGTGTTCCCCAACCTCGCTGGAAAACCGTGGCACATCACAGGTGAATCCATGGGCGGCCACTACGTCACCGGTTACACGAAACAAATCGTCTCTCACGAACGGGAAAACGCAGAGCGCGGGATCAAGCCTCGAGTTGATATTTCATCTGCTATCATTGTTGATGGGTACATTGATGCGACACAGCAGTTCATCGGATATTATACCTTCTTTTGTGAGAATTGGGCTGGTGATGGAAGGAAATATCCGTTGATGAATCGGACGGCTTGTGAGAATATGTTTGCTGCGATACCCGAGTGTCAGAAATTGGGGAGTCAGTGTCGGTACTTTTATGATATTGAGACTTGTAAGGCGGCGAATGAGGTTTGTGAGGAGACTTTGGGGGAGTACTTTATGGAAGGCGTCGTACCCGGTGGATGGGATCCTTATGACAGTGAGTACTTCGCTCTTATCACATCACTTGTGGTATAAAGTGTACTGATATTTGGCAGACCGACACCCGTGTGAGAAGCCTCCTTTGTGCTCTAACATGGACCACGGACCGGAATGGAAGTTCTTGAATCGCCGCTGGGTCCAAGAGAGACTTGGATTCGACCGCTTTCCATTTTCTCTTATCGATTTTGATACTAATGAGCGCTGGGATATGGCGCAGAATATTCATATACCTGTTACACGGGAGTTGACGTGGATTCTCGATGAAACAAGTATACGAGTTCTATTCATCAATGGCAACAATGATATCATCATGTAAGCACTCCCAGCACGTCTCTACTTGACCGGCCCGCTGAACTTTATAGCAATACCCCCGGACAAATGCGCATGCTGAACCAACAGCGATGGAACGGGCAGGATAACTATCGGCAACTTGGCTATGAGTCCTGGTATTACAAGGACGGCGAGTTAACTTCTGATGCTGATGGATGGAATGTTAAGGAGGGAGGTTTCTGGAAGGGGAATGATCAGTTGAGGTTCTATGCTGTTGATGAAGCGGGACATATGTCTCCTTATCACCAGCCCGAAGCCATTGGTGCGGTAGTTAGAGCATGGCTTCGCAACGACTGAAGTCACACTCACTCAAAGATTATATCAAGAACTCGCACATAACGATATTATACCGCTTATCTATGTACCAGCCTCATCTAAAGTCTAGCCTGATTCGTCAGCAACTCTCTGCCCTCCCTATCCGCACTCCTCACATCTTCAATAATCATATGCGCCGCCTTCTCAGCGATAGCATAGACAGTAGCTTGAATATGCGCACTGATCTGCAGCGGCATGACACTTGCGTCAACAACTCTCAGGCCTTGTACACCATAGACTCGAAGTCTTTCATCAACGACACCGCCTTCGATACCAGCACGACCGCCCATGGCGCATGTTCCGACAGGATGCCAGTCAGTGATAGTGTTTTGTGTGATCCAGTCTCCTAAGAGCTTGTCATCCTTGAGAGCTGCTGCGGAAGGGGATGCTGAGGAGCGGATTATGCTTGACAGAGGTGCTGTGTGTACGATCTTATCAACGAACTGAAGGCACTGCTTCATAGCTTCCATGTCGAGGTTTCCATGGGAACCCTCGTAGTACTTTGGGTCGATGGCGGGCGCATCTTCAGCTGTAGCGTGCTCACTTGGCCGAATATGAATCGACCCAACGCTGAAGGGATATTGCAAGATCTGCAACATAGTACCGTACTTCTTACCCTCTTCACCCTTGAAGTTAGGGTTCCAGTTACCCAAGTCGAAGATATACTCAATTTGTCCCAACTTGGAGTTTCCATCAAGGCGTTCCCGAAGAATATCCTGCTTGTCCGAGTCAAACACGGATACCTTGTCTGCATCTTCATGAAGACCAGCAAGAGTATTCTTCGGAACGAAATGAGCGAAGGGAACGTAGCAAAGAGACACAGGCAACACGGTCAAAGGCCCATCTGCCTTTGTAGCGTACTCCTCTTTCGCAGCAGCACTAAGCTTCTCATCTCTCAAAAGATCATCCCTATTAGCGAGCGATGGATCAACCTCAAAGATCGTCGCAAGCACTAGATAACGCAAATTAGCTCAAAACGCCGATCCCAAAAACCTTCTCAACTCACTAATATGCTCCTGCAGATTCTCCCCCACCTGCGGACTCTCGACCTTGACGCTCACACCAGCATTACCCAGTACGCTGGGATTTCCTATGCCCGAAAGTTCAAGGATCTGCGGTGACTTGACACTCCCGGCTGAGAGGATAATCTCGCGTCTAGCTGAAACATCATACTCGACGCCACCGTGGGTGAAGCGCACGCCAGTGGCTACGAGGGCTTGGTTAATGAGAATCTCGTCAACCGTGGCGTTGGTAAGGATGTGCAGGTTACGCGATACAGTGGCGTAGTCTATCGAGTAGGATCTTCGCGCGGCGCTCGGCTCAACGGCGTTGACGCATGTCCAAACGCCGACGTTTGAGCCTCCGACGTGGGATGGGTTAGTCTCTACACCAAGCGCATTAAGCGTCTTGTGCCATAACGCGTGCGATGGTGAATACGAGGTTGGGTATGAGATGTGAATGGGACCTGAATCACCAAAGGTCTCTGCATCATGAGCAATCTCAAACTCGCGCTGGAGCTGCTCACTAGGAGGATGGAACGTCTCAGAGCGTTTGAAGAAGGGCCTTTACATAACGGAAACGAATCAGCTTCAGCGTCTCATCCAATAAAACAAGCATAAACTCACAGGAGAGAATCCCAACCCCAACCTTGATTACCCAGAGCTTCCCAGGCATCGTAATCATCCCTGCTAGCGCGATTCCATGCCATGTAGTTCAGGGCGCTTGTGCCGCCGACACACTTGCCCCTCGGCCACGGAAGCGTTCTCCCCCCGAGACCCTCCTGAGGCAGCGTCTCCAAGTGCCAATCGTAGCTCCCTCCAAGATTCCTACCATAATGGCCCGGGATGTCAATATCAGGATCATTCTGGACAAGACCGCCTGCTTCGATAACTCCGACGGTATATGACGGGTCGGATTCAGCGAGACCCGCTGCCACCGCTAGTCCAGCTGTGCCGCCGCCTATGACGACAAAGTCAAAGACGAGCTGCGTGAACTGGTCGACAGTGCGAAGAGAGGGGTTGACGGGCATGGTTGATGATTAATTTTGGTGGTTATCTTTTTTAGTGTAGGACGGTGCGGTGCTACCAAGCAAGTGAGACAGTTATAACGCCTCTTGTGAGAGCGGGAAGATTGCTGAAGATTTCGGAAAAAAGCGCGGAGACAACCCCCGCTGCTAGACGAGCCAATAAAACCCCTACAGTGAGTGAGGTTTGGGGGAATGTGCTGATTTCTTGGTACTCCGTACGGGGTAAAGAGATAACAGCGCCAAGCGATTCTACTGTGCAGAACGAGATCCGACAGAACCGAGAATCCTGGCTGCTTTTCTTTTTATTCGCGTGCAAGTCTACTTCGTACCAGGTTCATGAGGCGTTGTCGGCATTTACGAGTCTCCCGACCCGATGGAATATTCCGTTGGTTGTTAGCTTCCTCTTTGGATACGTAAATGATTGGCTCCCCTAAGAAAACACCAGGATCCAATCCGCGAGCCACGATCATTACACGAGCAATATTAATTAGAAAAGGGTCCTTCGATTTATTAGCTGCGAATTACTTACCCAAAGAATCACGCAATCCGACACACTCTGAAACCCCCAACGTAACAGTTATCCATCGCCATCTCAACTGCCGCGCGTGCACCCAGGCATTAAACATGCCCCCAAAAAACGTCCCTTCTAGATCTCGACTACGTTAGTGAAAACGGGGCAGATTAGCTTTTAGCCCGCCCACCATCGTATGACTAGAAAACTCTAAGCTTTCGCCCAGCCGGGATCACCCCTCACGGCCCGCGCAGGGGTCGGAGGCGGGCCGGGCACCGGATCCTGGAGGATTCAGACGGTAATTGGATCTGCTAAGACAGAGTTTCGACTGTCTCGTTTCTCTTTTCGTTCCCCGGCGAGCGTGGCTGCGCCGTTTGTGGGAGCCGATTGTCTCGGACCATACTTGCCTTATCAAGCGGTTTGTTCCTTTGCAATATTGGGTGTTTTGAGTATTAGGTGCAAGCCACTTCCGGTGGTGGTGGTTTTTTTCTTTCTTTATCTGCCGCGTCTAGCTTGGATTAAACGGGTAGTGGGAGGGCCGCGGAACTACACTTCGAAACGGGAGCTTGTTCAACAGGCTGTTGGTCTTTGTTCGTGGCTTTTGAGGCTGGGCTGTTGGTGGAATCTGTACATACCGAGTGTAATGGTTAGGTTTTCTAAATATATAAACTAGTCTATATTAGGTTTATATTTATAGAATATATAAGGCATTAAACTAAATATATTAGGTTATTATATCTCTTAATAGTTAATAGTATAGGTTAAATATATTAAGGTAAAGAAATCTTATTAATAGCTAATAAGTTAAATTCTATTTAATACTAAAGGAATATATTTATATACTATATAGTATTAATAGTAATTAAAGAGATTACTATAGAGTTAATAGTAATTCTTAAGAATTACTAGTAATTATTTAGAATTATTAATAATCTATTTTAGATTTTAATAATTAAGGTTTAATAATTATTTATAAAATCCTTTAATATATTATAATTATAAATAATTAAAAAAAATATAAAATATATATAATATAAGTACTTTTTCTATTTAGGTTATAATATAATCTCTTTTTTTTTATTAGTTTTATCCTTAATATAATAGTTAGGGTTTCTAAACAAGTAAACTAGTCTATATTAAGTTTATATTTATAGAATATATAAAGCATTATATTAAGTATATTAGGTTATTATATCTCTTAATAGTTAATAGTATATATTAGGCTTATTAAGGTAAAGAAGTCTTATTAATAGCTAATAAATTAAATTCTATTTAATATTAAAGGAGTATATTTATATACTATATAGCATTAATAGTAATTAAAAAGATTGCTATAAAGTTAGTAGTAATTCTTAAGAATTACTAATAATTAACTAGAATTACTAGTAATCTATCTTAGACTTTAGTAATTAAATTTTAGTAATTACTTATAGAATCCCTTAATATACTGTAATTATAAACAATTAAAAGAAAAATATAGGGTGTATATAATGTAAGCGCTTCTTCCATTTAGGTCGTAATACTTAAGATTTATATATTTATTTTTCTTTTATATTATTTTTAATAAATTTAACTTAAATTTATATTTCTTTACTATTATTAATAGGATATTTTCTATAGTAATTTAATATTATCTTATTTATATAAAACTTATTACTTTTACTAGCTATAAAATTATGTTTTATTTTTTATATATTAAGAATTATATTAAATATATAATAAAGGATAAATAAAAGAATTATTTTAAATATATTTATTATAATTATTTTTATAATAAAAAAGGTATAATATTATTAAAAGGTTTATTTTTTTATTATTTTTTATAAAGTATTTTATATTAATTTTATATTAAATTATTTAATTTAAAAAAAGAATTAAATTAAGGCTAATAAAAAGGCTATTAAAAAAAAACTTATTTAATTATAGTATTAATTAAATAAATATCTTTTAAAGTTAATATATCTTTATTATTAAAAGTATTTAATTTAATCTAAAGGGCTAAAGGCCTTTAAGTAGGATTTTAAGGCAATAAATAATAATAAGAAGGTAGAGAATTTAATTATACCTTTTAATTCTTTTATTATAGTAAAGTTAATTAAGGCAGGTATAGTAAACTTTATTAATTAATTTACTATTTTAAATCTTTTTTTAGTTTTTAGTAAAACTTCTTTAAGAGTTATTAAGTATTAATAAAGTATTTTAATAGTTTTTATATATTTTTACTTTTTAGGTAGTTTTTCTATTTAATTAAGTATTTTATTTTCTTATTAATTATCCTTATTTTATAAATTGCTTTTACTTTATAGGTTTTTAGTTTTTTTATTTCTATAGGTTTATTATATATTTTAATATAAATTATATTTATTATTAATTTAAGCAGTAAGATATAAAAAATAAAACAAATTTTAACTTTTAGTAATAGATTTAATTTATAATTATTTTTTAAAACCTTTTTAATAATCTTATATAGTCTTATATATTTAAAGTTAAGTTTATAGTTTAGTTATTTAATTATAATATTTTTTATAAATAGGTAAATTATATCTCTTTTTAAAAAGGTAGGTTAGTTTACCTTTTTAGGATTATAATACTATTATATCCTTTTTTTAATAAATTTAAGTTCTATTTATAGTTTATTATATAAATTCTTTAAATTATTGCTTTTAATTATTACTATTAAATTAATTATTTTAGGTTTTTATAGGTCTTTATAGACTTTTAATATAAATCTAAAATTAATATATATTAATATAAGCTTTATACTTTTATTATAGGCAGTATTATATACTAATTAAATATATAGTAATCTTTTAACCTAATTATTTTATTTATAGTTTATATAATATTATAAGTATTATTTTAATACTTAATTTATTTATTCTATTTATTTATCTATTTAGGCTTTAAATACTATTATAAGCTTATAGTTTAGGCCTAATAATACTAAAAGTATATTTTAAAATTATAATATAAATATTAATTTTTTATTTAAGATAATCTTAAATAGCAATTTATATATAGTAATAATATATCTATAGATAATATATATAAGTTCTTTTATATTTATATCTTTTCTATAGGGTAGGTAATATAAAAACTTAATAAATTAGTTTATAATAATTATAATACTATTATAAAAAATTCCTATTAAGGGTTCTTTAAATAGTAATAGCTTTATAATAAAGTCTATTATAATTAAGTCTTATAGTTATTATATTATAAGTAGCAGTTAAAGTTCTCTATAGGGTTTATATTATTATACTTTTATTTTAATATAAAGATTATATTATTTAATAACCTTTTCTATTATTATTTACTATATTTTATATCTATATTATAGGAGTTATTTAAGAGTTTTTATTACTTTTTAATATCTATATATAGGATATTTATAGAATTTTTATATAAACTTCTCTAATTTCCCTAGAGTTTTTTTTAGTTATTATTACTTATATCTATTTTAAAGTTTATATTTATTATATAAATTTATATTTCCTTTTATTATTTATCTTTAATATCTATTTTATTATTTTTATAGTATTAATATTATAGTTTAATTATTAATTTATTATATTTACTTTTCTATTTTTTAATTCTTTTTTATAAATAATTATAAGGTTAAATTTATATAGATATTTAATATAATATAGTTATTATTAATTAAGTTTATATATTATAGTAAAGTAAGAGATATTTTAATAATTTATATATATTTTAATTTAATACTTACTTTTTATTAAGTAGTATTTAAACTCCTTAAAATAGTTAATAATTACTAAAAGTTCCTTATTATAAATTAGGTAATTAAGCTTTACTTTATATAATTTATAAAAGTAAAATATAATAAAATATAATTTCTTTATATTATTTTATTAATTAATCTATCCTTTTAATATAAAGTCTAATATATCTATTTTTAGTTTAATTTCTTTTTTTAAGTTAAATATTATTAAAATAAGTTTACTAAAAATAGCTTCCTTAAGCTATATAAAGGCTTTTTATACCTTATTATTTTATTTAAATATTTTTCCTTTTTTTATTAATTCTATTATTAAGTTAGTAATCTTATTAAAGTCCTTAATAAACTGTTAGTAATAGTTAGTAAATCTTAAGAAGGCCTATATTTCCTTTATATTATTAAAGTCCTTTTAATTTATTATTACTATAATTTTCTTTAATTCTATTCTAATTTTATTAAATATAATAATATATTTAAAAAGGTTTACTTTTATAATATAAAAGAAACTCTTTTCTAGTTTTATTAATAGTTTAGTATCTTATAATATTTTTAAAACCTTATAAATATATTTTATATATTCTTCTTTATTATTTAAAAAAATTAAAATATTATTTAAATAATATATTATAAAGATATTAAAGTACTAATAAAATATATTATTAATTATCTATTAAAATATTATAAATATATTAATAAGACTAAAAGGTATTATTATATATTTAAATAATTTAAATTTAGTCTTAAATACTATTTTCTATTTATCTCTTTCTTTAATATAAACAAAATTATATACTCCTTTTAGGTTTAAGGCTATAAAGAAATTCTTACTTTATAATTAATTTTTAAGTTTTATAATAAGTAGTAATAAGGTTTAATCCTTAATAGTATATATATTAATTAATTAATAATTAATAATAGGTCTATCCTTTTTATTCTTTTTTAATATAAAGAATATTAATAATATTAATATTAAACTAAATTCCTTAATATAGCCTTTTTTAAGTATTTTATTTATATATTTCTTTTAAACTTATAGCTCTTTTTAATTAAATAAATAGAGCTTTTAAAATAGTAAGTTATTATCTATAAGGTTAATTTTATAGTTTTATTTATTATATTTAGGTATTTTTATTTTTAGTTCTTTTTTAAATAGTCTATTATATATTTAATATTATTTTAAAATATTTTTAAGTTAATTTTAGCTTAATTATATAAGTATTTTATTTTTATATAGATTTTAGACCTCAAAGATATTTAGGATTTCTATTTTATTTTTTATACCTTTTTTATACTTATATTATATTCCTTTTAAAGGTAATAAATATTCTATTCTATACTTATCTATACTATCCTCTTTAATTAAAGTTTAAGATCTCTTATTATTTATTATAATTATTTTCTTATTACTATTAAGACTATTAAGAAATATAATTTAACTATTTTTTTAGTTAATAAGTAGGTTTTATTATTTAAGCTATTATATATTTAATAAGATATTTATATTCTTTCCTAAAGATATAATATTAAAATCTACTTTTTAATTTCTTTTTTTAATAAAGACCTTAAGGTAATTAATCTCTTAATTTATAATACTATTATTATAATTAAAGAGCTATCTTTCTATATTAATTAATAAATAAAGTAATAATTTCTATTTTTATAGTAATTATAACTTTATAACTATTTTTAGGTTAATAAAGTTTTTCCTTACTTTATAATTAATTTAAGTATTTAGCTATTTTCTTTTAATTTAAATTTATAGTATTAAGCTATTTATTAAATCTATTATTTATAATATTTTTAATATATTTATTAATTTAAGTTATTTTTATTTATATTTCTGGCTTATTTATAGCTTAATTATAAATAGTATATAACTTTTTTTAATATATTTTAGTATTTTTACTTATAATTACTATTATTATATCTTTTTTTATTAAGGCAGTTATTATTAAATTTATTATTAAATATTATTTATTAAAAGTATTTTTCTAACTTTATATTTATTTTTATAATTCTTTATTTAAAATATTTTTTATTAAGTAGATATAGTCTATTTAATTCTTATAGTCCTTATAGTTTTTCTATATCTTTTAAACTAATATTATTAATTAATAGTTTTTCTTTTCTTTAAGTATATTTTTATTAAGTTACTTTTTTAAATTCTCTTTTTATATCTTTAATAATTTATATATTTTTCTTAATTTCTTAAGTTAGTTTATTAATTTAATATATCTTTTTATATAATATTATATTAAATTATAATTTTACTATTTTAAGGTAATTATACTAAAAGTATATTAAGTATTCCTTTACTTTTTCTATTAAGTAAAGGTTATTATTAAGTATTTTAAGTATAATTATAAAAAAATAATTATTATCTAGCTTATTTAATTTATATTATTTATATTAATAGTTTTAATATAATATTTAAGATATTATATTATATTTAAGGTATATTAATATTATTTATATATTATTTTATTTATTAAATATAGGTTTTAGGTATAGTAGGTTTAATATCTTATTAATATAATATATTTTAATATAAAGTTTATTTTCTATTTTTAGATTTTTATATTTTCTGGTGCCTTATATTTAGATCTTTTTTTATATTTTATAGATTTTTAGGCTATTTTTATTACATTTTACTTTATAAAATTATTTTTATTTTTATATAATTTACTTATCTTAATAGTAAAGATACTTAACTATATTTTTAATAGCCTTATTTTTATATTTTATACTATAGAAGCTTTATTATCTCCTCTACTAAAGTTAGCTTTTAGCTTTAATTTCTTATTTTTAGTATTTTCTTTTATTTTAAAGTATTATTTTAATAAAAATATTATTAATAATTTATAAGGTTTACTTTTACTTATTTATATTAATGATATTTAGGCTATTTTATCTTATTATTTTTAATATTTAAGCTTTTTTTTATTTAAGTTATTTTTTAAATTCCTTAAGTTTTTATTACTTTACTTTTTATTTTTATTTTTTTTATTTTACTTTAAAGTATTCTTACTTTTTAGGATCCTTTATATATTTATAGTAGTTTTTATTTTATTATTTATTTTATTAATTCCTTTTTTATTTAAGTTCTTCTAAAATATATAATTTATTTTTCTTTTTTAATCTCTTTTTATCTTTAGGTTTAATTTAGGTAATTTCTAAATCTTTATTAAAATATATATTATATCTATTATATATTATTTCTAATATTTAGGTATATATAATTATTTATAAATCCTATTATTAGGTAAGTCTTAAGGCTTACTTACCTTAATTTAGGTTTTATAGCTTTTATAGTTTTAGGTATTACTATACTATATATTCTATCTAATTATAATTATAGTATTTATATTTAGATATATCTTATAGCTTATAGTTATTATCCCTTTCTGGCTATATAGTGCCTAAAGATATAAGTCTTAACTGCATTCTATATAAAGTATTATTTTATTAATATTTTTACTGCTATTTTTAATTTTAAGAGTTATTTTAATTATTATTATCTTATTATTAATTAAAATAATATAAGTTAAAATCGTTTTTATACTTATAGTTAGCTTTCTCTTTTTTATATTTATATCATTATTTATTAATTTTAATTACTATTATAATATAAGTAGTTCAGTTATTAAGTCTATTTATAAAGTATAGTTTATCTTTAACTTCTTCCTTTAGGCTTTAATAGTAGAATTTTATAAAGGTATTATTATTTTATTAAATCTTAATTACTAACTATTAGAATTTAGCTAAATATATAGTATATAATTTCTATTATTTAAATATAAGTAGTTTTACTATAGCTTATTATTTTTTATTAACTATTTTAAAATTATTTTTAAGGATTTATTTAAAATTATTTTAATCTTTAAAGATATTCTATATATTTTAATCTTATAGATTTTCTTTATTTTTTAAGTAATCTTTTATAATAAATTTAAACTATTTTTTAGTATTACTTTAAATTAAAGGGGCTATAAATAAAAGTTTCTTTATAGTAGTATTTAATTTATTTAAAAATAAGTAAAAATATCTTTTTATTTAAGTTAAAAATAGAATAATATTAATTATTTATCTTTTAAATGGCTTAAATTTAAATAGCTTTAGGGCTTCTTTAAGGTCTCTTTCTTATAGTTTATTGCTACTATTTTTAGTTATTATAGTATTTTATTAGTTATTTATTTAAGCTTATAGGATATTATAGCTATTATATAGCTATTATAGCTTTACTATTATTTTAGTGTTATTAAGTAAAGCTTTAATATAAAAAGGTATTAGGCTAGTATTATTAAATATCTTAATAGTATAATATTACTTAATATAAATATAGCATATTTTAAATAAAAGCTATTAATATATAATAGTTAGGTTTTCTAAATATATAAACTAATTTATATTAAGTTTATATTTATAAAATATATAAGATATTAAATTAAATATATTAAATTATTATATCTTTTAATAGTTAATAATATAAATTAAATATATTAAGGTAAAAAAGTCTTATTAATAGTTAATAAGTTAAATTCTATTTAATACTAAAGAAATATATTTATATATTATATAATATTAATAGTAATTAAAAAGATTACTATAGAGTTAATAGTAATTCTTAAGAATCATTAGTAATTATCTAGAATTACTAGTAATCTATTTTAGATTTTAGTAATTAAGGTTTAGTAGTTACTTATAGAATCCTTTAGTATATTATAATTATAAATAATTAGAAGAAAATATAGGATATATATAATGTAAGTGCTTCTTCTGTTTAGGTCGTAATACCGAGATTAAGATTGTTATTATTACTTAAATCGAATTTAATTAACTAATGCCTAAATATATATATAACCTCTAGGAAATATATATATAATAACTATGCCTTTTTAGATTAAAATATAGCCTATGCTATTTTTTTAATTAATAGCATTAATAGATTTTAGGTAATTATATAAAATTCGAAATTTTTTAATATAATATAATTTTTAATTCTTTTATATTATAATATTAATATATTATTTTTAATACTATAAAAAGCCTTATATTTTAAGATAAATACTAAATTTAATACTTTTAGTATTAAATTTAACTATTTTAATATTTATATATCTAAATATAATACTTTTATTGCCTTAAAATATACTTAAAACCTATCTAGCTTTATTATTTTAAAATTATATATAATAAAGTAATATAATTAGCTATTTACCTATTAAGTTAATATTATTTATAGTTATAATAGTAATTAATATAAATAATTAAAAAAAAATATAAAATAATAAAAATATAATACTTCTTTATATAAAATTAATTACCTTTATTTTATTATTATTTAATATAATATTAATAAATTTTTTTATAGCTATAAAGTTATATATAATAAGTATAATTATAATGCCTTTTTTAATAATTTTAATATTACCTGCCTTTACTGGCAGTTATATATCGCCTTTAGGCTTATAAGGCTTTATAAGTTTATTAGGCAGCTTTTTTCTTAAAGAAAGAATACTATAAGGAAAATTATATATTAAATTTTATAGCTATATTTTTAAATTAAAATTATTAAGTAAAATATATATTATATATATTAGCAGCTTTATTATAAAGCCTATAGCTTATATATATTAATATAGGCTTTTTTATATATTCTTAAGTATAATCTTAAGATTGCCTTATTTTTATTTAATTAAAGGTTAAATTAAAAGATTTAATATATCTTTTAAATCTATAAAAAGAGCCTTAATAAATAAAAGAGAAATCTAAAGCTTTTATTAATAGATAATACCTATAAAGTAAATAGATTTAATATACTGCTGCTATAAGTTATAGGCATTACTGTATTATATATTAATTTTAATATAGCTTTTAGTATTATAGTTAAGGAAAATAAAGAGGCATTTATATAGCTCTTTAAGTAGTTTAATAATATATAGTAATAATATTAAATTCTTTACCTACTTATTATTACTAGTAATTTTAATAATATCTTTAAATTAGCTATAAAGTGTATTTTTTATACTTTATAGTAGCAGCTTTACCTTTAATATATTATAAAGAATATTACCTTATATATAAAGTAGAAATAGCTTAATTTTTATAATATTAATGCCTTTAGATTACCTAATAAGGTATTTATTTACCTTTAATACTAAAAGACAATATTAAATATACTTTCTTTAGTATTAACTTTCCCTTTAGTATTAGCTATTCTTTTAAATATACTAAATTTATAGCTAAATTAAAATTATAAAGATAGCCTTAATAAAGTTATTAAAGCCTTTACTAAAATAACCTATATAGTAATAAAGGCTAATTTTAATTGCCTTTAGTAATGCCTTTAATATAACTTTTTATATTAATAATATAAAATTATAATAAAATAAATAAATTATATTTCTTTTATTAATTATTAATTTTTCTATTTTCTAGCTATTTTTAATTATTTATAAAAAATCTCTATATTAATATAAAGGTAATTTATAGCTTATATAATATATAATATTTATAATTATAAAATTTACTTTATATAATATATTAAAAGTTTATATTATACTTTAAAACTCTATATTATAAATTACTTTTATAATTTATATAAACTTAATATATAGATTTTAGTAAATATTATTAACTATAAATAAAAATATATAATTGCCTTTAATTATTAATTATTTAGGCATTAAGCCTTATATAAGAGATATAACTTTTTAAGGCATTTAATTTACTATATAAGCTAGATTGCAATAAATTAATTAGTATTATAGGTAAAGCTTATTAATTAGATATATAATTTATATAATAATTATAAGCTATAATACTATATAAAAGTATTTATAAAGTAATAAGAATTATCTTATTACTATAAGCTTTTCTCTATAATATAAAAAGGAGACTTTTTATAGCTTAAAGACCTTTCTTTATATTAATAATTAAAAGCTAATATAATAAGTTAATCTTCTTACTTTATTTTAAAAAAATAGCTATTAATTTATATATTAATAGCTAAAGTAATAATAAAGGCTAAATAAATAATATAAATTTAATTTTAATATTATAAAAGCCTTTTATTATTACTACCTATAAAATAAAGCTATTATAATACCTAAAGCTATACCTATAGGGTATATTTAAATAAATAATAAGTATTATAACCTATAATAAAAGGTAGCCTTAATTAATAAGAAAAGGCCTAGAAATTTAACTGCCTTATAAAGTAAAAAAGTACTACAAGAAGGCTAATTTTCTAAATATAGTTATTAATCTTACTATAGCTATAAAAGCCTTATAGTAATTATAATATTAAGCTATAAGTACCTTTAATACCTACCTGCAGCCTATAATAGCTTTATAGTAGCCTCTTTAGCTAGCTAATTAGGTATATCTTTTATATCTCTTATAACTTTTATAGCTCTAATTTTTATAGTAATAAGAAATAAATTTTAATATAAATTATACCTAAAATTATTTCCTGCCTTTTACCTTAATACTTTAGTTAATATAGCTATAGTTACCTATATCTATAATAACTTTATAATAGTAATTATAACTACTGCCTTTAATATAGATATCTGGCTTATATTAATGCCCTTTTTAATAGGTTATTTTTATAGGTTAAATTTAATATATAGAAGTAATTAATAGTTAATCTATATATAATATTAATAGCAGTTTTTTTGATTTATTTTAATTACTCTTTTTAGCCCTTTTAGTAGCCTTTCCTTTATAATAGCTTTAATTAAGTTAATTTCTTTAAATTATATATTTTTAGTATTATAATTACTTTAATATATAAATTAGCTTGCCTTAGCTTATTAAAAGCCGCTCTAGTAATAACCTTCCTTATTAGGGAAAGTTATTATATATATATTTCCTGGAGGTTATATGCATGTTTAGGCGTTACCGATTAACTACTGCCTATCACTTCGATCGTCTCCAGTAACTGATTTCCAAATCCAAGCTTCTCTAACGTCCCGATCTAAGCGCAACTCTCTCTGGCCAGTATCTTGATCCCAGTATGAATGCAATGCAAAGTGGGAAAAAAAGGGAAAATGCAGGGGAAATGACTAGCCATGCAGACTGTACTCTGCCCCCCTGCCCTCCTCGTGTCAAGCTGAGATTATTCCTGTAATTTTGGGTTCACCACCATGTTCGTCGTGCCATTTTACCGCGCCGGCGATAAAGGTTTATCGTTTGACAGGACAGGACTAAACTCAGGGGTGCTTCGAATCTTGGAACTCGGGAGGACATTTAGGTTCATCTTTCCGGAGGAGCCAACTGTAGCGTTCGTCACTCATTCATTCATTCATTTTATTTTTTTCGCTATGGATTTTCTGCACAAGCTGTTGGTTGAGTCCTGGGTTCTATGGGTGTTGGGTCTCTTTGTCGTTGTGTGTCGACTGTAAGCCATCCATCCATCCATTACAATGCGTGGCTTTTTGAGGCGTTTTTTGACTGACATTTTTGTTCCTGCAGGATATCACGACGCATGAAACTTAGAAAATGGAGTCGACTCGCCATTGAAGATTATCTCATGGTCTTTGCCCTCGTACGTATCACCCATCAAATTCATCAGCAATCCTTACTGATACTCAAGCCGTAGATCAACTTTACAGGAGTCGTCGTCTCGATCAACGAAGTCGCCAAGAATGGCAGCAACTACATGCCTGCCGATGTCGCCGCAAAGCTCACCCCCGAGGGACGACAACAAGCCATTATCGGCAGTAAAATGACCTTTGTCCTCGAGATATTCGCCCTCACTTGCACATGGACCATCAAAGCTTGCCTGTTATTCTTGTACGCGAGATTGACGCAGGGCACATCGATAAGACAGAAATGGGCGGTGCGATTCGTCTCTGCGTTTTGCGCGGTGACGTACATCGTTGTTACCTTTATGTTTGTCTTCTTTTGGTGTTCGCCTACGCCAGAGTATTGGTCTGTTCCTGTTAATCCTAAGAAGAGTGAGTCTGAGATTGAGAGTTGGGGAGGGATTCAGCTAATGACGACAGTGCAATGTGCGACGTATTACAACCATATGATCTTTGCGACCGCTTGCAACATCGCAAGCGACATCATGTTGATATTATTACCGATTCCGATCGTCATCAACATCAGTCTCCCCAAGAAGCGCAAGATTGGTTTGTGCTGTGTTTTTGGCTTGGGGTTGTTCAATGTAAGCTTCTTCTCCAACCCCTCTTTGACGTGCGCTAATTGCGCAGATCCTCGCCGCTGTCCTCAATCGTTACTACAACTTCAGCAACCCCAATTCCTACGTCTTTCTCTACTGGTACGTCGCAGAAGGCGGCGTCGCGCTTTGGGTCGGCAACCTCCCTCTCTGCTGGCCCGTTTTGCGTCTCGCCCTCGGCTCCAAAGGCGATTCTACCGACCCCTCCTCATACCCCAACACTCCCTACCACAATGGTTCATACCCTGAAGGTTTGGCGCGACGGAGAACTCAAGGCCTTCACCCGCTGTCAGGCAAACCTTCAATCTGGTCTAAGTTGGAGGATGAGGATGGCGTCGTGCGCACTGACGTTTCGCCCGAGCAGGGAAGCCAGATTGAGCTGGTGGACCAGCATGGACCGGATCTACTACAGCGGCCGTACCGCGCTGAAGCGAAGATTAGTAGTGGGACGCAGCAGCATGAGAGGGCTGGCAGTGGGCAGATTACAGTGGTTACGAGCGTGGAGGTTAGCTCGAAGCAGACATAGACCAACCATTTCATCAATTGTGTATTACTTTAGACTAGCATGAATATTTACAATGACTTTGCTTTTGTTATGAACATGTTTATTCCCTCATCGCCAAGTGATTTATCGCCAAGAATAAAACCGGCATATCTTTTAGTGCCCGGAATGGAGATTCAAGACCCCTTCCCTTCCCCTCCCTTCCCTCCCGCTCCGCGGCGTAGCCATCACGGTTCCGCTCCAACCGATCCTTACCTCCCTTCTAAACCCGTTTCTGTTAGCGCACACGGGGGATGGTTTCATTGCTAAATTAACTACATGGACTAGCGGACCTAGACTGAAGAACCCTTGTTATCAGCTTCAAGCCACAACCAGCACCAATACCATGGATGATGGACGAGTCAAGCATGCATGCATGCTTGCATGTATGAGCTTTTTACCGTCAATGAGAGGTCCGTAACATTCCGGCTCCCACTCGCATCCGTTCACTGCAACCGAGCCATCTTACAAGGGTTCAGTATCTGCAAGACAAAAACAAACTCTGTTTGCATTCCCTTTTTCAACTCCTGCAACGCAACCTCTTTACCACACGGACTCTGTGTGTGCCGTGCATACATTTCCTTTCTTCTTCCCTCCTGTTTAATTTCCACATTGCGGCCATTGACCTCATAATGTCTCTCCCAACGCACACGGTAGAAGCCACGCATGAGAAGTCAGCGACCGTGAGCTCATCACCCACGGGCGATGAAAGCTCCAACCCCCCTAGCATCTCCCTCTCCTCCTTCCAGAAGCTGAATAATCGCATCGAAGGCCTCGCAGGGCTTGAAGCCCGAGGTATCGAGCGTGTTCTTCCAGAGGAGCGTCAAGAACCTTCTAGTGCTGCTGACTTGCAGGTTGCGGTGCTATGGTTCAGTGCCAATCTGTCGCTGAACAACCTGGCGACAGGTCTGTTCGGACCCATGGTCTTTGGCTTGGGGTTTCTTGATAGTGCACTACTTGCTGTCTTTGGAACGATTCTGGGTGCTTGTTCGACAGCGTATATGGCGACTTGGGGACCTCAGAGTGGCAATCGTACCATGGTAAGCGTCATTGTTTCATTGGTGATGGTGTTGGCTGACATGCGTTACACCAGGTTGTTCTGCGATTCTTCATGGGCTACTGGCCATCCAAGCTTCCAACATTCCTCAACATCGTTCTCATGGTCGGATATGCCACCATTGACTGCATCATTGGCGGACAGGTCTTGTCAGCTGTTAGTGGCGGTACCATGACCATCTTGGTTGGTGTTATCGTCGTCGCTATCGTCTCATGGGTCGTCGCCGTCTTTGGCATGAGGATCTTCCATACTTATGAACGGTACGTCTCCTTCCATTTCTTATGCATGCACATGTACTGACGCGGCACAGATACGCTTGGATCGCTCAGGTCGTTGTCCTTGCAGTTCTTATCGGCGTCGCTGGACCCAACTTCAATGCCGCCGCTAAGCCTACTGTCTCTGGCAACGTTCTCGCTGCCAGTCGGTTGTCGTTCTTCTCCCTTTGCTTCTACGTCCCCAACTCATGGGCTGCTGCTGCTTCTGACTTTTATGTCTACTACCCAGAGCGCACTTCCCGTCTCAAGGTCTTCTTGCTCACTGTCACTGGACTGACAGTGTCATTCACCCT
This sequence comes from Fusarium chuoi, assembly GCA_022627125.1. Classification (NCBI taxonomy): domain Eukaryota; kingdom Fungi; phylum Ascomycota; class Sordariomycetes; order Hypocreales; family Nectriaceae; genus Fusarium; species Fusarium chuoi. Next base: position 367,782 of record JAJALE010000844.1, read on the forward strand.
TGTGTACCTCATCGCCATTGGTCTTGCTACGGGTATTGTTGACAACAAGGCTTGGTCTGATGCCAATGCCATCAGCACTGGTGCTCTTATCGTCGAGGCTTATAGTCCTCTTCGTGGTTTTGGTAAATTCTGCTCTGTTGTCATCGCCCTTGGTGTCATTGCCAACAGCACTCCATCCCTGTACTCTGCCTCTCTTGGATGTCAGGTTCTTGGTCGCTATACTAAGGCTGTTCCACGATGGGCTTGGTCAACTGTCATGTCTGTCATCACCCTCGTCCTCGCTATGGCTGGTCGTGAAAGCCTGTTCGTTGTCTTCCAGAACTTTGTCAGTCTGATGGGATACTGGGTCATGCTCATGATCTGCATTGTCATGGAGGAGCATTGGTTCTTCCGAGGTCGCCAGGGATTTGACTGGGCTGCTTGGGAGGACAAGAACTATCTTCCCGTTGGCCTTGCTGCTCTTGCAAGCTTCATCATTGGTTGGGTTGGTGCTATTGTCGGTATGTCCCAGGTTTGGTACATCGGACCCGTTTCTAAAGCTGCTTCTAATGCGGATTTGGGAATGTGGCTGGGTTGCGGATTCGCCATCATTGTCTTCCCCGTCTTGCGATACTTTGAGCTGAAGATTTATAAGCGATAAAGCCGACGTACCGGGCATTTGAGAGGGGTAAAATTTGTAACTGGATTACTTTTAAATCTAATAACTAGATCACCCAATATCAAGACAGTCGTTCTGCATTCGGTTCGGCTAAAATCTACAATCTGCTGTAATTGCTACTAACCTGACGTTCGAGTTGTTGAGTCCAATCCCCTAACTCATATTATGAAGTGATATCAGGTTCATTCTCAGCACTTCGCATTGTATATATATCCTCAGTTCATCGTCAACCCGTGCTGATTCATAATCGTTGTCCGTCTCAACCATTTGGGCTGCAGCTTGCACGTTCCCGGTAGAGGGCTGGCCTTTCGCGGACTGAGTGAAACATGATGATACCAGCAGCTACTATTTGACTATCACTATTTAATTGTCTTACCAATTGACTTAGCATTGATTAGTGAAAACGCTTAGATGAGGGTTGACAGTAGGGAGTGCAAATGTATACTCTGCGTTAATATGTTCGTCATGTCTTTTTCTTTACAATTTGTTCGGATAGAAACCTCACTGAGAGACAGATAAATAAGATGATAGAATTCTCGTCTGGTACTTTAGGACACTCATCGGCTATAGCAAGAATTTGGTCTATTGTTGTTGGTGTTAACGCCGAAATGTGGCCCCTACCAATGAACCAATCATGGTTGACATTGAAGTTATCGCCGAAGCCCACTTGCGTCACATCTCGTCGGCGTTCAGCAGGTCACCAAGCAGGGAATCAGAAGGGTCATAATGCCAAGAATCCAGTCAGCCACTTATAAGATAGACGTCGAATTGGAATTCCAATTGCCGACTTGATTCATTCTTCAATCATTCTCACTCATAACCATGGATTCACAACGAAACTTCCAGACTCTCAAGGGAAAGGTCGCTATCGTTACAGGCGCTTCTCGAGGCCTCGGTGCTGGCTTTGCTTACGAGCTTGCAAAAAGAGGTGCAAAGGTTAGAAATCTCTGACAAGTGTCGTCAAGCAGCATTACTGAACATGGCAGGTCGTCGCTACATACACTTCCCCAAGCAGCGAAAAGCTGGTCAAGGAGTTGTCCGACAAAATCGCATCGCTCGATCCACCATCAGAGTGCATTGGTATTAAAGCAGATCTCAAGGAAGAGTCATCTCCGGCCGAGATAATCCGACAAGCAGTCGCTGGATTTGGTCCTCAAATAGATATACTCATCAATAACGCAGGCATGGAAGGCGTCAAATCTCATGCTGGCATCACGACATCCGACTTTGACTCAATCTTCTACCTCAACGTTCGCGCTCCTCTTCTCCTCCTCCAAGCAGCAAAGCCCTATCTTCCTTCATCAGGCGGCGGTCGTATCATCAACATATCCTCCGTAAGCGCCCGATGCGGTTTCAAGAACCTCTCTCTGTACTGCGCTTCCAAAGCTGCACTCGAAGGACTTACACGCTCATGGGCAGCTGAGCTGGGTGAGGAGGGCCATACGGTCAATGCGGTCAACCCTGGACCTGTTCAAAGTGACTTGTTGGACAATATTCCCAAGGAGATTATTGATATGCAGAAGAAGCAGACGGCTGCAGGGAATAGGTTGGGTGAGGTTGATGATGTTGCACAGATCGTTGCTTGGCTGGCTTCGGAGGAGAGTAGATGGATTACGGGACAGGCGTTGTCTGCTAGTGGTGGATTGGAGATGTATTAGTGTCATTTAATAACAAGGATTGCTCATAAAGACCGTCAAGCCTTTGGAAGGCGAGGCCGCTCATGGACCAAGGTCAGATTACAGGATATGAAGCAGACGGCTACATTCTCATGACAAATATCTGCCAACAACACCATTTATGCAACATGAATACTACAGAACCTCGAGAGAGCGTTTTCCTGTCGGGCCTTCTTATCATGATGTGACTGCATAGGGTGTTTTATACTAAGCCCCTGCTGGACCGCTTATTACGATGGCTACTTTTCACCAAACATTATTGAGCAATTTGTTAAACGAACGTATGTACTGACTAAACTTATATCACTGCGACGCATTTGATCAACTTCAATATTCTAAAACGACTCCTGCGGCGGTCTCAAGTCCAATTCATGGACCCAGAGCGAACTTGGCTGCTGCGAAAGCCACAGATACGTCTGCCCAACATCCTCAGCCCTCATATGCTTTCCAGTTCTCGTCTCTTCAGTATCCTCATCCGTAATCCTTCCATTGGCGATAGCATGAACGCACTGGACACCAAACTTGCTATGCTCTTTCGCGATAGCCTGCGCGACCATTCTAGCAGAGGCGCGAGTCGCTCCGTAAGTTGCATAGCCGGTGTTTGTACGCATAGCACCCAGGGTGCCAGTGAAGATAATGGTACCCTTTTTGGCACCATTTGTATCGGCGAGAAGGGTCTGGCCGCCGTTTTGCTCGTACATGAGCTTGAGAGCTTCTTGTGCAAAGACTACTGCGCCGGTAGTGTATACCTGCATGCTTTCATTGAAATCCTCGGGGGTTTCTTCGAGGAAAGGCTTCTTGCTGGCGTGCTTGACGTGATAGATTGCCAGCTTGAGCTTGAGATCCTTGAAGTCGGGATGGCTAGCGGTGTCCTTAAAAGCTTTGCGTAGGTTCTGCGGCTGAGTGTCTGTAGGGACAGAGTGGAGGACCCCGTTGGTTTCTTTGCGGAGCGAGTCGCGCAGATTGTTGAGGTTGTCGGCGTTGCGGGCCAAGAGGGCGACGGCGAGGTTACCGCCGTCTTCAGAAGCGAGAACACGAGCGATGCCGCGGCCGCTTGTTGGACCAGCGCCGATGATGATTGCGAGACCTGAAGGTGCCATTTTATGAGATTCAGATGTTTGTTGATAAAATGGTTGTTCCATTGGCGTCTTCTGCTTGTTTATATAAATATCGGGTCGAATACGTCATGCCGCTACTCTGATGATGACTCTCTCAGCCGTTAACTCCGCAACTGATCAGGCAAGGATCTCCACAGTGGAACAACCGGATGTATTCTTAAATGCAATTACACCTTTCCTATCCAAAGTCGGTAGGGCCTATCATTATAAGACTTTGACTTGGATGGGACTAGTTGGTTTGTTGAGCATGTCTGTATATTGTCAGGTTCCAATTCGTATATCATCCAGCGATAATATGTCTCAGCTAACTGGATGAGTTTCCGGAATAATTCGTTACCCAATCTCATATGGAAGCCCGAAACTTATTTGCGTTGCTTATCATTCAGCTCCAGACCTTTCCTCGCCTTCTCTCGCCTCCTACTAACCCGTCTCAACCATTGTCTTGAACTCAAGGTCACGCGACGCGGATAAACCTTTATATAATCTGACGCTAATCTAGAGGGGTCGCATTTCTCCAGATACTCGTCTATTCGCCTCTTCTCCCACTCCCGTCCGTTTACCTGAAAGGTGATACTTTCTGTGACGTGTTCGTACAATTCTTCACAGTATGGCTTGGTATATCTGTCTGCCTTGAAAACGACGTCTAAAAGGCCAGTCATGTAGTTGGCGAGTCGTTTCTCGGGTGCCGGCTCGTTTCCATATTCGATGCCACTCCAACGAAGCCACCGCGGGTCGTCGTCATCTCTGCAAGAGAGCTTGGTGTGAGCGGCACCGTCTGTTGGAGCAACGACATTAACCTCGATTCCGTTGATTATGAAGCGCTGGTTGTTCGGGAGACCGAGGTATCCAGGACCATGTTGGATCAAGCTTACGAGAAGCTCGTAAACCGCCCAAACAGCGCTCTCGGGTCCTCCATCGCCACCTCGAAAACTCAAGCTGTCTCTGAAGCGGTCGTCAAGGTCGTCGGTCGGCTCAAAGATGCGGATCGTCGATGTTATTTTGTCGATGTATCGGGATGTCGGCCGCTTCACAACATCCCATGTTGGCCAGAACCCATAGTTCTTCACAAACATGACATCGACGTGGTAACTGTTCGGAAGACGTCTGATAATATCCTGGACCTCAATGTAGAACTGTTTGCTCACCAGAAGCAAGCTTATCGCTTTGTTCGTGGGTGCCTGTTGCCAAACGCCTCTAGGTCTCAATCCATATGATATGTCTCGAATTGAGTAAAGTAGCTGATCTCGACCATGCTGGCTCTCTGAGGGACTTGATGGTGCCACTGGAGCTGTGAGGACAAGCTCAAATATCGCCTGGCGTAGCTCTAGAGGAATGTCTTGCAGTTGCATGATTGAGAATTGTTTTCGTCTTCGGGCAGGGCGAAATGGGACTTGCACGTGCTCAAACTTCCGTTGAGGACTATAAGCAGCGTCTCTTGTCTGTGTCGACAGGTTGGCACGGTCTTTCAGCAGGGAAGTAGCCCTTATATAGTTACGAGTTGGTTCGATTCACTCGGCGAACAAATTAACTTTTCAGGGCTTATCCATTAACATTTGTGCGTGCTTGGACCTGTTTGGCTGATAAAAGCTTCCAGAGGTTAAATTTTCCTTTTGCTAAAACTATATAGGGGCTAGAGAGGAAAGAAAATACAGGACCTCAATCCTAAATGATAAAAAGACTTAGGTAATATAGCCTAAGTTTAGGATAACTTTTCCTAAGTTTATTTTGATACCTTACGGTGACGTTCGCTGTTTTCTTGCCTCCCGAGGGGGGGCTAGTGACTTCTCAGAAGGGGGCAGGGAAGCTCAAGACATGTATCCCAAGTGGCAAAAAGATTTGGGTAACCCTGAGGAGAGTCGTAGTAGAGTTTATTAAGATTCATCTTTTCAGCAAATGAGATTAGTTTCAGAAGTTTTCCTGCTCTCTGGGGCTCCTTGACTAGATCTATTTTGCCGAGACCATATAATCATTCACATAAACTCAAAACCAGATATTGATATTTTAGTCCCGAACCCAAGGTTCACATGTTCAAAGCCATACTCTCCTCTCCAAGAACTTCATGCTATATCCCATTCAACTATGCTACATGCCGCCCATGTAACCCTCATATGCTAGAGCGACAGCCGTGAGTGCAGCCGAAAATGCCTCCCAAGTGGCAATTACTCTCCAAGCAGGTCCTTGCAGCCAAAAGATTCTGGCTGAAATAAATCGTGCCAGGGTGAGAGTAAAAAAGCCGCGATTCTCTTGATAGGCAGCCAGCATGTAATAAATGCCGATGCCGATGATGGCGACTGAAAAGCCGTTGAGTGCGGGGAGGGCTGAGTCTTGGAGCTGCTTTGCCGCGAGAGCCGTGCGAGGGGAGATGAGATTGCTGACGCCGTGACTGAAGGCGCTGAGGCCGAAGATGAAGATTGTTACGGCGGTGATTGAGGGCATATTGATTGTGGGCTTGGCTGAACTTGTCTTACCAAGAAATAAGGAAAGGGCTCCTGTAATTCACGGACGAATTTTGATGAGAACAGATCTCAACATTTCTTTACCTTGTGTGCAGATCTAATCTGTGAGGTTTGCTAGGGCTTACATGAAAATGCAACTCGTAAGCTGCATAGCTGAGTGACATGGCGTTTTCTGATCACTTTGATTGAACAAGGACTTGCTTTTCGACAACAGCATGGAATTATCATTAAATCGAGTCACTTCTCATCAAAATGTCGGTCATAAGCTAAAAGCCGAGCTATTCTGCCGTCACAACAGTACAAAGGAAAGGCACATGCCAGAGGTAGCTGACATACTCAGTGATTTGCTATCAATATCTAACCATGCTGCATCGTCCTAGATGCTAGCGACAGCCACCTTGGCAACGAGACCAAGGATACCAGCAGCAGTGATCACGTCGTCAGATCTCTTGAATCCCTCCTCGAAAGGCAAGCGTTCCTCCTCTGCACAACGTCAGCATTATTATGATCTAATCAACGGGCGTACTTACGGAACAGTGTCTTGACCCATTCAGTCTTGGCATTCCCATCGTTCAAGTTTCCAAAGACAGACAGGTAAAGTGCAGTCTCGATGAAGCTGAACTGCTGGAGATCGGCAGGCAGCGAGAACTCTGGGTTGGCAGCTTCAGCAGCCTTGAGGCGATCCTTGCGAGCCTTGGCGGCGGTCGCGATGGAGATGGTCGGCTCGGTGAAGTGAGAGGCTGTGGCGGCCCAGATGGTCTCGTTGAAGCTGTGGTTGTCGCCGAAGAAGATGTCGGCGCGGCTCAGACTGCCATCGTGCTCGATAACTACTTCAATTAGCTTGTGACGTCGTGATCTCCGCAGGATACGCACCTCCATGCTTGTTCAGGTCATCGAGGTTGAAGGTGCCATTGTTTCCAGTGGTAAGAGCCTTTGTGCCAACAAGGGTTGTCGCAGCTGGGTCGAGGTTGATGGCGTCGGTGAAGGCGACGATCAGATCTGCAAGCGAGATATGGAGGCCGTCGCGAGGGAGATATCCGTGATTGGCGACAGCGTTAACCATGGGACAAGGGCTTCGGCCTGTAATTGTTAGCTACAAAATATGGTAATTGGACCAATTGTCTTACGATCGGACGCAGTAGGCGCTCGCCACTCATTGCTGGCGCTAACAGCCAGAGCCGCAGAGCAAAAGAAAGCAACGTTAAAAAGCATCGTGATATATATCTTCCAACAAAGCTCAAAGGATACAGAACCAAAACCACGAGCAAGGACAGTCTCCTGACGACATTTTATCAACATCCATCTTCCCCTGAGCGACGATCATCTTTCACATTCTATTTTAGCTCCCTCCAATTTATGACGGTCAATGCCGAGGCTCACGGACGAAGTTGCAGAAACAGGACGAAGCCGTTGATTTGGAGTCGCGAGATTGGTGCAAAATCGCCGCGCGACTTGGACGAACGATGCAGGTCCGGAGATGAGCCAATAGTAGCGATTGTAATTACCATCTTAAAACGCCATGTTAATGCTTGGACCCCTTTTGTTGTGGAGATGGAGGGTCCGGGTGGTGAGCCGAGCCTAGGGTGAATTACTCAGAAGGGCAGCTCGTGGTGCCCTGTAGATATTTACGGGTTTTATAAGTTTAAGATGGGATTTGATCCGATAGAGCTTCGGCTTGCATGTCTATTTCGTCTTTTGGAGACAGATGAGCGGACGCGTCTATTTTTTGTTCGTATGTTGGTTACTCACCACGACACTCTTTATCGTGTTGAATGACTCGGGCTATCAGAGGGAAGACATAACAGCTGCGTATATCGTATTCTGGAAACATCATGTGCAACCTGCATAATAAACAATTACTCAATTGCCATCAACACTTTCAAATACCCATAACCTCGCCTGTTATCGTAATCGCATAAGCATTCGTCTTGATCAAAATATCATTCAGACTATTCATCACCAAAGCATGGATATGCTCGGACGTAATAACGACACCCTTGAAATTCCGCGGTATTTCTAATTCCCGGTTGATCGAATCAGGAATATCCTCAACATCAAGATCTTTTCCCAAACCTTCTTGTCAGCCGGCAGAGACTTTGCGGTATCTTGCTTCAGTAGAATGTCCACTTTGTGCCTCTCTCCATCGTCGTTGGCGTTCATGCTGGCGTTAAACATGCAGAATGCTAGTAGGGGAATACAACTAGTTTCGCCATGACCGATGTTGAAGGGTTCCAGCTGATGGCCTATCGCATAGCTTGCACCGAGAGTTAACCCCCAAAGAAACGGCGCGCACGGCTTTGGCGACACTGGTCTGACAAAAATGATGAGCATCGAGATCATTGGGGTCATGTTTGCATCGTAAAAGGCAACTAGCTACTAACCTGGCTGAGCTCTAAACATAAGATGATTCTATCGGGAATGGTTCTTCAGAATTCTAGCTCCTTTGTCTTCCTGATGACATTGTCTAATCTATTTTTCTCTGGATCAACGTCAATCCACTCCAGGTCAATGGGCCAAGATGAATTCACCTGCTCCTCCATTGCCCTCTCTTCCTCACCCCCTTCCTCTACAGTATCCACCTCTTTTAGAAGAAAACTGTTTTCACTTCCAATGCTACCCTTCAGTAGACGAAGCACTACTTTGGCCACATAACAGTTGATGCTTTGGTCTCCAAGACCTTTGAGAACAAGGACGACAGTCGATCTTCGGCTTTCGAGATCTGCCATCTCAGAATTCTCCAAGTTCTTTGCGTGCATGAAACCCATGAAGGCTAGTAGAATTATAATGAATATGTCGTAAGACTCGAATCCGTGTCGTTGATAGTATAAGCGTATCAACATTTCCATCTTTATCTTGGCGTCGCTCAAAACCTTCTGGACGCTTTCGTCAACTAGTGCGGGAGCGGTTGTCATGCGCAGTGTCTCCAGAAGATATACAGTAAGGTTGTAGTAGTGAATACTGAAGAAATTTAGCATCGATCAAGGACTCAACGGTTAGTAAAACTTACTGGAGCTTGAGCTGCCAGGGAAAAGTGATTTCTGTTGCTCTGAGACCTGGCGGAAGATTTCGATACCAGCTGTCAAGGCGGATACAGAAACCTTTGATTCTGTCTACAATGGTTTCCGGAGTATTCTTGAAACCCGAGAAAAACACAGCAGCAACATCATTCATTATAACTCGGAAGTCAGAGAATGTTCGGAAGGTATTGGCATAGTTGATCGATATGGGTCCCTTGGCTGATGGATAGCGGAGCCCGAAGTCTCCATAGCACTCATCTTGTGTAGATAGCTGTATGCTAGGAGGCATGGATAGCAATGGTGCTTTGAACACGTGAAAACTGTGGACGCTATTGTCTGTTAGCTTCGTCATGGGGCGAGGAAGCAGGAGTTACCCTTGTAGCCCGAATAACGCCCATGCTGTGAAGGCCCTTGTATTATACTCAACATCATCGCTATTCGTGGTCGGCGTGGAGAATAGATGCATTGCATGCGCAGCCGCAACGGCCTGGGTCAGATAAGATCTCCCCACCTCATCACTGCCATTGGCATCATGCACAATCGATAGGATAATCGCAGCCTGGATAGTCGTAAGTCGAGCATTACCAATCTCCAGCTCCCATAGTCGGCGTGCCTCTGCAAGGAACTGATACCCAAGAGTCCGAGGATTCCAGAACTGGGAGCGATGACTCATCTTGGAGTAGCCATGCTGGAGATGATGATTTAGAATTCGATGATCTGATAAACTACCGGGTCTTACCTACGCAAGCAGATGCAAGGACTGCATGGACTAAAAGAGAGGAGCAGTATTTGCTTCGGCCTGCTGCCATATCCTCCAGAAAATAGTTCTTTGGGAAGGCTGGATAGAAAGGGTATTCTGTCATGAAATACGTCTCTAGTAGCTTCCGTAACAACTTGTTATCATCGATGATGCACGTCCATTTTTTTGAGTCGACATGGTCTAGGAGAGGATCAACCATTTCGGCTGCATGATACGGAGCCTCGTAAATTATAGGATACTCTGTCGGCCGATTATCACCATCTTGTATCCTCGCCTCACCCAGTGAGTACTTATACAGCCATGAATCAAGGTACTGATTCCCTTCTTGGATCAAGAAGCTAGGCATTTCTTTGCGATAAGGGAACTCATACTGGTAATAGTGGTCCGGCACAACATGTGCCTGTTTTAGAAGATCTGCACGTTGAATGTGGTCAAGTATCGACTCAACATCATGGCCGCTCTGGATTCTTCTCAAAATATCAGTACCCTCATGCATTGGCTTTGTCGCTAGAATACGGAACAACTCTTGGTACGCTCCCTGCTCTTCAAGGGTAGCACGGTAATGGCACTCGGTCCTTCGTCTGATGCACTGTAAGCACCGAGGTTTGGCGCCGTCGCACTAGAAGAAAACCTTGTTAACTCATCGTCTCGCACACTAGGACAACATGAAACTGCGCACTCGGGACTTGCGCTGCCGACATGGCTCGCAGGCTAAGGTGATGGCTTTACGGCGTCTTGCTAGGTTGGGGACCAGTGGTGGACTCTGGCTTAGAATATGGAAATTTGCAGGGGCCGGACCTGGCAACAGACTGCGAGGCATGTTCGACTGTGAGTGAGTAGGGTTTACTAATGCAACCGAGTGCTGTAGAGAGTATAGACTAGCACGTTCATGATGAAGAAAGGGCGGGGTTTGGAGAGCCCTCACGTGAAATTTCTTTCACCAATCATGCTTTCGTAATGTCTCAGGTAGCCAGTCAGTGACGTCCTCAATACGTCTACGTAGTTTATATTTGCTTTTTAGTACGAGGGACTGCTACGTCGTGATGTGAAGGGTCAGAAGGGTCAATGGACGGCCTCACGGGCAGTATTTAACCTCCCTGTTCTCCTCGGAATATTTGGACCCGGGCCATGTGATTGACTTCGTAACCCTGGCTCGCTCCAGGTCGGGATGTGGCGATTGTCGTAGATCGGGCTCTCCAGTCCACGCACTAACTGACTAACCAGTGCGCTAATGCAGGGCACGTCAAAAGCGTTTTCAGTGGAGTTGAAACATTTTTACAGGGAGCATCCCGCTGGATCCCATCGCAGATCAACGTCTTTCATCGTTGCATTCGATGAGTTCGCTCATCTCCCGCCGTGTGAATGTCAAACAGCTATAATCCAAAGGCTTAGTTTCGTCCTTCAGATGCCATCCAGGAAATGTTTGTCGTGACTGTTTCGGCGGAAGCTCCCGTGTATCACCTCATGAAACACCTCGCCCTGACTAGCCGCGTGTCAACCTCCACCACCAAGCTGACGTACCGTGCAGTACAAACGACCAACCCACAACACGATTCATAGCCAACCCACCCACGTTAAACGCCAGACATTCTCTTTCGCCCCACGCTGCAACCCGGTATCCAATATGGTTGTTCCAAAACTCATCCGTTTCGTGGGGCCCTTGTGCCGGTTGACGCGTTCTGTGAGACTAACAAAAGCCAAGTTTTGCAGTTTCATCCCGAGTTCCAGAATGCGGAGTTCCGATCTGTTGGGACTGCGGGAGTATATGAGTTTTTGTTCTTCCCCTTGTTGAGAGGCTTTTGGTTCTGGTGTACGTTTCGCTGTAGCCATTCCTTCTGTACGGCACGTTCACTTGACTGTTTCTTCTTTTTCGTTGTATCTACTCTCCTTTATAATGAAGTTCTCTTCGGTTCTCACGAGCGGGCTCGCATCTTACACACTGGTCGCTGGCCTTCCGACTGTTACATCACCAAGTGAACATTCTGTTCAACAAGTCCGAAATCCCGTATATAAGCGCAATGGAATTGCGGCTCTCGACAAGATATATCGAAAATATCACATCGATCTTCCGGAACACCTCAAAAGTTCATTGCTTGCGCGCCGAGGTAGTACCGGCACCGTCGCCAATAAACCTATCGAGAATAATGCCGAGTGGTTGACACCAGTTCAGATCGGAAATCCTCCAAGGACATTCCAGATGGATCTTGACACAGGATCATCGGATCTTTGGGTATATGGTTCCAAGGTAGCTACTGCAGGCGGTAGCAGCAACCGATACAATGCCTCCAATTCGAATACTTGTGAGGAGATGGCCGGTGCAAAATGGACGATCGAGTATGGTGATGGAAGTGGCGCATCGGGCCATGTTGTGAAAGATACGGTCTCCATCGGCGGCCTGTCAGTGGAGGCTCAGGCGGTACAAGTCGCTGACAAAGTACATGAGTCTTTCGCGCAGCAGGAAGAGTTGGACGGCCTCTTAGGATTGGGCTTCAGCTCTATCAACACGGTCACTCCGAAGAAACAAAAGACATTCTTTGACAATGCGAAGACAGAGCATGGAACTGGGGTCTTTACCGCGGATTTAAAGCAGGATGCCCCAGGCACATATACTTTTGGCGTCATTAACAAGACAGCGTATGAGGGGGATATTACGTATACGACTGTCAATCCATCGACGGGAATGTGGACATTCACTTCAACGGGATATGCCGTTGGAAAAGGCAATGCCACCAAGACGCCCATCACCGCCATCGCCGACACAGGGACATCACTCATATTCCTCCCCGAAGCAGTCAACAAGGCGTACTATTCTCAAATCGGCGGTGCCAAAATCGATGCAACAGCGGGAGGCTACGTTTTCCCGTGCGACACGAAAATGCCCGACTTTACGTTCTACGTGGGGGAGACGGGTATCACTGTCCCGGGTGCTTACATGAATTTCGCACCGCTCGAGGGGCCTGTTCCGGGGGAGAAGGAGGGGAAGAGAGAGGTTGGGACTTGTTATGGTGGACTGCAGTCGAGCGCGGGCGATATCAATATCTTTGGTGATATTGCGCTCAAGGCAGCTTTTGTGGTGTTTGATGCGGAGAAGACGAGGATTGGGTTTGCGAAGAAGACTTTGGATGGAGTTGAGTAGGGAAAAGTTATAGATATCACAGCGAATCACACTCTTTTATTGGTTATTCTATATATAAATGTTGTTTTATATTTTGTGTTGGCTGTGAATAATGCTATGCTCGGCTGTTCAGTCTTTGTGCTGTGCACAAATGCACAACTTGAGCAACACACAAAATCAAGAAATCGCGCACAAAGACGAGTTGTGTGATGCTCTCCACTTATGCAGGGGCATGGCTTGCACTAATTTCTCCGTTCTCTCTCTCGTTGAGAAGTACCTCTCTGAGAGACCCACAGTAAGCACGATGTACCTTTTTTCACATGGAGGAGAGTCTCAACGAGAACGGCTCTGATAAGATAAGAAAACCACTCCGATGTCCGCTCAGCACTAAAGATCGGACCCGAAATCACACTGTACTCAACACCAGCAAATATCCAACCCAAGTGTTTATTCTCATTATCATGACTGTCGTATATTCTATGAAATCACGCTCTCATCAGTATCAATGCAATTTTAAACAGTGGTGATCACTCCAGGTCCGCATCCAACAGATGTCAAATGCCATCCAACCGCTCTCTCAACGTTCCTCAATATCTGCGGAACATGCTCGCTCTTCATGTGCATCATGCCCAGTACAATCCCGGCGAGGCACGCACTCCCAAACTTTGCGACACCATGCTGCAGCACTTGTTTGACGGCCTCCCTGATCTCGGGGTCACTGCACTTGAAGAGAACAACAAACAACGGCTTCATGACGTTGTTATCCATGAAGCGGAAGTTTGCTTGCGGCCCTTTTAGCTCGCCGAGGATACGGTGCGTCGTGGCGATGATCTCGCGGTACACGGGCTTCGCGTCCGGTAGCACCTTTGCATCCGTGTTGAGCTGCAAGTGGAGACTTGACAGACACTCCAGGTACAGTGCTTCAAAGACACTGGCTGTCACGTAACTGTGCGGCTCCTCATTTTTACGCTGCTGCGTGTAGCGATAGAGCAGCACGAATCCGTTGTGCCAGCTTGAAAGGACCGAGAAAGCTCTCTCCCATGTTGCTTTTGTCGTCTCTTTCTCGCCGTCAAAGAGATGATGAGCTAGGTGATGCTGCGCGACATCCCACCATCTCAAAGCTTGCTCCAAGTCGTGAAATGAAGAGGGCATTTTGTCTATGGAGTATCTGTGTCTTCCCAGGCATCGCTTCGCGGCTAGGAACTCATCCGTGTCCCCGGTGATACCCAGTCTCAGGGCCCAGGGGTAGGTACTCAATCGCTGTATCATGTCAAACAGGGCATTCTCATAATCATCAAATACTAAATCTGATAAAGATACACCTTCTTGGGTACTGCGTTTACTGAGATATGCTTCAAAAAGACGAGCGGCGTGGTCGTGGTGCAGAACAGCTGCGTGCATGTCTCCGCGAAGGATATCGTAGGTGAGAAAAACAAGAGCCACGTGAGTAACACTACGCAGCGCACGGAGTGTAGAGGTAGCAGTCGTCACAGCGCGTACAGTACGTGTATAGTACTGGAGAGACAGCTGATGCGCCTTATCAGCAGCTACAGAGTCAATGGTAGGTTGCGTGAAGGCGTTGACGGCACCGCCTAGGGCACAGCACGTCTCACGGACAGCAGCATCCTCATGGGCTAGCTGAGGCGTGATGGTAGCCAAGGTGTTGTGAGGGAGGGTAGTGCCCTGCTCGTTGGACCAGAGGAAAGTGGAGAACATGTCATATTGCGTCTGGTCTTTGAAGAGCGAGAGAATGTAGGTTGGCTTGGCCAGGATGCGTGTGTCGGACTGGGGTGCTGCACGCGTGGTCGCCACGGCTGTAGCTGTAGCTGTGGTGTTGAAGCTGACGGATTGGCTCAGCGGGAAATGACATGTTAGACCGACGGCCTTGCACCGGTTACATATTGGTTTGCCCTCATCACATTTCACTTTGCGGCGTCTGCATAATATTAGCAACAATCTTGTATTTGTCTGTCTCTTCTGTCTGCACGAACTTGCACTCTTTACAGCCAGTACGTGTCTTGAAAGACTTGGTCTTTGGCTTCTTATTAGCGGCATTTTGGCCCGAGCGATCTGCAATGTCAAGGACAGCCACATTGGCATTCGGGATCTAAAGGCGACCGAAAGATAAAACATGTAAGTAAGCCACCGACGACATGAAACGGGTCAGCCCTAGCGGCAATCTTGTGCTTTTTTGCTCACCCGTGGCTTGTTGTTGGCCGGGACCGAGACGATCTGAGATGCTGACGGGTCGCCGCCGCGAGGGGGTTGTACACCGCCACCACTAGAAGAAGACGAGGCAGAAGAAGCAGAGGCCTTGGCCTTAGGTTTAGGCTTGAGAGCCATCGTCTGCTCCATCACTCGCACGCATTTACCCTGTCGGGACCGAAAGAGTGTGGCGTGACTGACGGTATGGGGAAGGCGAGCCAAATGCCCGAGATGACACGAGGAGGGGGATGCGTTGTGAGTGAACTGTTCACTTTCGGTGGAGGAGTTTCAGAGCGTTTAATCCTACTGTATCCACATTCGGTGACTCTGTACCCAATCATCACTCAGCCTGTGCGAGTTACTCAAAGTAGTTAGGCCTGGGGTCTCGTTTATTTGACCAAATTCCGAATTAGACAGGGATCGGCGCTTTGGTGATCTTGGCTAACCGTCTCAAAACCTCAGCTGCATTCTGACTGCATAAAGACTATGCAATAAGCGAGCATTCATAACAGATCAATGGTCATATCAGGAACATTCTGCTTCGTAGTGTTAGAGATGATGCCAAAATTTGCCTTGCTGGCTTCCTGATCATGTCCCAAGCTTATCATCGGTGCATACCTCACTAATCGAGAGCTGCCCAAGCTTGTACTACAGACGTGATCTGCGGGCTGGATGTAAGGTCTTCCTTGCTTTTGACAGACTGTTGGCCAAACTTCGCTTACGTCTCTTTGCCCACTCAAGTCGGTTAGTCTTGATGCAAGTGATCGACATATCCTAGTAAGGGATGCTACACCAGGTCAACTTACAGGGTTGCTTTCTATCAACTCCCGTCCTTTTGTTATGAAGGATGAATACTACTGATCCTAGGGTACCACTGTTGAGTGAGAGCAACTGATAGGTGGAGGTTCAAGTTTGCTGAAGTCCGGAGCGCCGGCGCAACAATATCGTCCGCGTTCTTGACAGGACCTCGATCATCGTACCGTGTACTAGCTCTACCGTCTCATACATTCCGCAAAGACCTTAACTTATTTCATTCCTCTCTTCTGAATATATTTTGCCACATTGGAAATCCGCATATCGATCTCTTACTGTGATAAGGTTAGGAGGTTCAAAGAGGCCTTCAGCACCCAGGTCACAAGGATACAGAACACCAATAAACACATACGGGCAAAATGCTCGTTGCCCTTTCTCCATCTCTTACGCTAAGGTAGCATGGACTTCTGGCACCAAGAGCATCAATCGATACATACTTGCGACTTGAGCTTCACGACAAACCGCACCAAGTTAATTGAAATGGTCATTCAATTTTCCTTTTTCAACCATGGACGTACTTGCTAGCCAGAAGATCAAACCTTTGGTAGGTAACTCTTCAGGTAAAACAAACAAAGTTATTTTTTTATTTTCTTTTATGTTATGGGTTGTTAGCCCAAAACTTCTACGAAAGGAAGTTACATCGTCCAATACCTTGACACCATGACGCGATGCCTCCTATGAGCTTCTGTCAAAGCTTCAATACCGAAAAGTACACATCATTTTATTGGTACATTCTCATAGTTACGGGTTCAAAGCCTTAAAATCATCATCACGAGCTTGAAGGACGCCCAATAACAACATAAAAGGGACATCTCTAGGTTTTGGCTGAAAGGTTACTTACTAAAATCACCGAGATTTCCGTTCAGATGATGTATAAATAGAACCTATCTCCGCCCTCATCATGGAGAGGACACTATGGAGTAATAATCTACAACTAAGAGTAAAACGAACAAACTTGACATTCTCATCGACAAGATACTTCTTTTATGAGACATGGCGTCTTCTGCGCAGGCCACAAATGTGATCTCATCACTCACAGACCTGAAGGACTTCATTGACTCGATTCCCTCGGGTGCTACGCTTTATCTCGACCTCGAGGGCAAAAACCTCAGCCGCAACGGGACTATTACCATCATAACCATTCTCGTACACCCTACCAAAGTC
Organism: Fusarium chuoi; assembly: GCA_022627125.1. NCBI lineage: Eukaryota > Fungi > Ascomycota > Sordariomycetes > Hypocreales > Nectriaceae > Fusarium > Fusarium chuoi. Next base: position 384,764 of record JAJALE010000844.1, read on the forward strand.
ACGAAGCTTATCGATGTTCAGACTCTTGGTAGCGCCGCTTTCACAACGCCTGCCACAAATGGAAAGACTTTCAAGGCTATACTCGAGGATCCTCTCGTATCCAAGTGTCTTTGGGATGTTCGCAACGATGCCGACGCTCTTTGGGCCCACTATAAGGTCCGCCTTGCGGGTGTAACAGACATACAGCTCCTAGAGAATGCCTCAAGAGTTGGCGGCAAAACCTACATCCGAGGGCTTAACACCTGCATCGAGAAGGATTTAAGGCTGGGATTCATGGAACTTGACGGATGGGCCAGAACTAAGCGGGCGGTTACAACTCGCATGGCCGACGACGTCTTCTCCCGCCGCCCGTTGGACGCAGAGACAGAAAAATACTGCATCAACGATGTTTTGCACCTGCCTACGCTACAGGATACTTACACAAAGAGGCTCGATAGTCGATGGATGAAAAAGGCTATGGACGAGAGTGCGCGTCGCGTGGTCGAAGCCTGTTCCCCAGAATACGAGCCCCAATCTGAGAACAAGAAGCTAGGGCCGTGGGGATCAGGATGGGGCGTCTAGACATCAAGCATAGATGAATGGGCTCGAAAGATATGAAGAACACAGGATGGGTACATTGCAGGAGGAATTGTACGGCTGTGATGACACTGACTATGACAACTGGTATGATCGGGAGCGGATCAATTCTAAAGACACCGCATGGGATGATACTTTCGATGGTTGTTGGGAACATTAAATATACTAATTTCGGTGGCGATCTATTGATAGCATTTATCCACACTTTTGTAAATGCCGCAAACGTAATCTGATATTATGGTAGAACTGTACACGTTAACAATCCATTTTGTAGCCAGATGCGTGTGAGGCGCGCGATGTAAGCCATCAGCTGTGGGGTCTATCAACTCAAAATAACACTGCTGTTCATTTACGACGCTCTTTGTTTGCATGAAGGTTCGAGGTCTGGATTCTGTTCGTTGTAAAAGCTGCTCATGTTCTCCTTAATTAATAACTCAAAAGAATTATATTTGAAGGTGTAACTTTCTGTTCTCATGACACATGATTAGTCTTGACGAACTCAGGATGAATAAAGAGCATCTGAAACTGATCTAAGTATTTTATCATCCATATGTGATAGCAGCAGAAGAACTATAAATAAAGCTGCTGTGGCTCATCAATCCGTGCACTGAATAGCCACTATCACTTCAATCCTCAATCACAACATATCGCAATCTTATAGCAACCTACACAACAATTCAACAGACCAATCAGAATTCTCTCATCATGTCTAGCACAACGACCACTACTTTCAAAGACTTGTCGGACCAGGCCATGACGCTCATCGCCTTAGTGTCTGAAAAGATAGAAGCTGTGAAAGCAGCTTCTCGCAAAGCTTCTAAGAAAGAAGTCGGAGAAATGATTAGTCACCTCGTGACAATCAACGATCTCATGACTAGGATGGATGAACTGACGGATGGCCCAGACCAAGAGCGGGCGCTAATGGCTGTGCTCAGGCCGGCTACTGAAGTCCATCTTGAAGTGGAGGGCATGTTTTTTTGACGTCTGGGGACATTAACCTGATTGCTTGTAAGAGCTTTCACGGTGTTGTTCGTGACAACCCATTGGTACACCGGATTGATCAGCAGGAAGCAATTTCACATCATAGGACGGAGAACAAACAGGAGTTGTACTGATAGATATACGTGCAGGTCGAGCTCTAGGTTCTCTCGGCTGAGAGGTGCAGGTCGAGCTCTTGGGTATTGGAGAGTCTCTTTAGGTAAGACTTAGGTATCGCTAGCATCAGTAGTAAGACTGCACAATTTATTAGAAACTTAACCGGTGCTTGCCATCACTCCTTGACCGAATGTGCTAATCTCGTTTGGTTGCTCAGAAGCATGTTCGTGATTGCGTCCGTTGTAAGGTACTGATTTCATAACATTAGTGTCACATCATTTCCGTGGAGTGCTTCAAGACGGTCGACAGCTAATTCTTCTCTACCTTATAGTTGAATCATAAAAACGTGATTTCGTTGGAAGACTTTCGAACCCATAAAAGGCTTAGTCGATAGGTACAGGCTGTTGGCGCAAAATAGCATGTGTGAAAATGTCCCATTTACTTACAGGCCTCCGAAAATGCTGCAAGGGAGCTGCACAGATATGTGAGGTTCTAGGCTTCCTAGTCATGGCGCCTGTCGATAATCTTGTTTTCGAATGGACCTTGTTCAGATTCGTGGTGTTCCTCTTGTAGTGTGTTCATGCTTGTTTGCCTACTCATTGGAAGCGTACCCAATCGTGCTGTGGTCTGGTGTACAATGCACACTGCAAACATAAAAAGCCTCTTTAGCAACATTTCCCTGAACATACAAAGGAAGATATTGTTCAATCTCGGTGTTGTGCAAGCGTCTGGTTTCGGTAAGAGGAGAGGATGAAGAACATCATGGCTTGCTTCAAACAATGAGCTTCAAGTTTTGTTCAAGCACTAGCTCGGCATGATGTAATGTTCAGCTCTGTTAGCAGGACTTAAGGAAAGAACACACTCTGTTATTCAACGATATAAAACTCTACTATCCTCAATAACAGGACCTGATTGCTACATCCGCATGGCTCAAGTCTACCATCTCTCAAGTCTCAAGCATTACCCGGGAATCTGAAACTTATCACCAGCATGGCTACCAAGGCACCAGCAGTTATGCCACGTATCGGCGTCTCATACAGCACATTTGTGGAATTGGTTTGCAGAGTCAACAAAGGGACATTCAGGGACGCAGCAATTGAGACTCTAGGCAAGGTACAGAAAGTCCACCAAGCTCAATCGCGAATCCTAAATTGCTACCCTGACCTTACAATCGTTACTCTTGGACCCGCGAGGCCGCCTTCCCACAGATATCCATCACAGAATGAGATTGATGAACTCCTCGGTGACCTGAGAAGTGTGAAATACTTTTTGTTTGACATGGAGCATCGGTTCTACTCTGGCCACGAGAATGAGCGGAATATGTTGCAGCCATTGGGGGAGGTAACAGCAGACTTGGAGAAACAGCTGTATTCTATTCAGTTTGCTATCAACAAGCTTGATCCCTATCGCGGGCCTAAGAATATCTTCGGGATGTATTGTGGTGTTCTGGTTGATAAGAATTTGGCCAGAACTGATAAAGAGGGTGGCACAGGTAGGATTGAGGAACAGATGCAGGAGATAGCAATCTAGATAGGTATGGTCCTTGAACAAGAAGGGAATTGCTGGGATTTTGAGGGCTCAACACTCTTGTGTGAGTAACATAAATGCTACCAACATACTTCAGAAGGACACTATCCTTTGTACCGTGGCGTGTTTAGTGATTGGAGGGTGATGGAGAGTCTCAGTCTCAGTCATCCGAAATCTATTACCCAAAGCACCGAGTAGTCTAAGAAAGACAAAGAAAACATGTCTAGGAAATGCCAAAACAGAAACCAATGTCGCTTTTACACCATTTATCATCTTCCCCCATTATCATCTGCCAACTTGTACCCATACACATTCCAAGCCGCCAACTGCCATAGAAATGGCTGATATCATCAACCATTGTGGTTGAAGTTCAAGTTCCCATGCATCTGCGACAGCTCTCCCAAGTCAAGCCCCGGCACATAGCCCCAGGCATTCTCGTTCCACCCTTAAGTGATGATGTTAGTGTTGAAACATGAACCCATGGATGATCAACTTACCGAGACTTCCGACGTGTCCGTTTGCGGGTACCCCAATAGATGGCATGTGCAAGCCTTGCATTTGCGCAATGCTCGCTACCTGCAGTGGATGGCAAGGATAGGTATGCGCAACTGGGGCCTGGTGCATGTACATGTGCATCATTGTGCTGGGTACGAAAAGCGGAGGGCGATCCTCCGCATAGAAGATAGACCCGTGTCCCGGGATAGCTGTGTAATGCGTTGCCACCGAATATTCAGCCGGGGTGGCGGGCGACGGGTCAGGGCTTGGCGATGGGTTTTTCACGTCCTTATTGCGCCTCACCCTGGACTTTGGAGCCTCTTTCCTTACACGCGGAATCTTGCGGGCACCTCTCCTGGGTGGGGTGCTAGGGCTCTCCGGGTTCATTTCCTACATCAGTCAGCTTTCTTGTAGAGTGTTTGTCATGGTGTATATCTTACCTCATCCATGTGAGCTGCAGTGCGCTTAGGTGCCGATGAAGGGAGTGGTCGACGCTGCACAGCACGTTGTGATGAGGGGGTCTCTTGGAAGGCAGGCATTAGATATGGTCGAATGTTGTTATTCTCAGACATAATTTGACAGGGTAAAGATGTTGGGGGATATGATATGAATGAAGGGTAAAGTTGCTCAAGCGCGGCTAAGATAGATGCTATAGAGACTAGTTGGAAAGAAGAATTCCAATGGAACCATCTATGGAATCAGATGTCCTTTTGACCTTCACGGAGCCTTTCCATCATTCTGAGAATCACGTGTCCAGTTGTCAATTTGTCTGTTTGGTATGGTGATGTATCGGAAAATAAACGTTTGGTGGGTATCCACTATGCGGCGTGGCGTTGGAAATATGACGGGAGTCAACGTTAGCGATGTGCTACTGTCCTCACCGACTGGCAAGTAGAGCCCTTGTCCCATGTCTGTGCTGCTGTAGAGATGAGGTGGGTGGGAAATAGGGCTGCGGCGTCATGGGGCAGTTCCAACCTGTTGGACCCTTGGCCGATGTTGTGAAGATGGATGATTACTTGCGCTGTGATATTATGGGGCTGTCAGTACGACGATACCTTTTGGCAGTCCAGGTTATCGACTTAGCTGTCATTGCACTCAAACGACTAAAGTTATAATTGTGGTTGACTTCGTTTCATTCTGTCTTGGGGTTTCTATCGCTTCATGATGACTGCCGTGCTTGCACTAACGAACGGCGCCACGAGCCACTATGTATCAGCATTAGTACCTCTATACTCTCCCATCCGATGTCGAATGTTCTAGAAGTCCTCCCATCTACGTATTCCAACATAGCGTTTCGCTATGACCTCTTCAGCGACGGTGTTGGCAAGCGTGTGCGCCACCATAGCTATTGTCGTAGATGGGTAACAGGGGGTATTATCTCACATACTAGGTTAAATGTGATATGTTTCCTGTTTATTGAGGTCTGGCGTATTCGCACTGCCATCTAGCATCGGAGCTGTCATGTTCTAGCGCTTCTTTCCATCAAATCTCAGTCTCCATGAAACAGACAAGTGAGATCAAGAGTCTCACCGATATTTCATAATTTGACTCACTCATTCTGGTGTCTGTCAAATGAAGTTTAGATCGCGGTTATTGACATTGGTCGCCATCACCAAACGTTTGGAGGTCAAGTTGTTGGTGTTGATAGTGGAGACCAAACGGTTCGGAGCATCTGGGAGAGGGGGCTGGTCTCCACTTTATGCCGTCCCGCGTCCGTCTTAGCTTCTGTAGCTGACCCCAGCTACAGGAAGAAAGAAAATATAGACCCTTGATTCTAAATGATAAAAAGACTTAGGTAAAATAGCTAAAGTTTAGGATGACTTTTGCCAAGTTTATTTTGACACCCTACTGTAAGGTTTGCTGTTTTCTTAACCCCCGAGGCCCAGTTCCGCCAACATCCGGAGGTACTGGATGAATAGAAGCGAAATGACTGTGAAACCATCAATCTGAGCACGTAAAATGCCCTTGCTCCGCCGTACCCAAGCCTGATAGTGTGTTGCACGGTGAGATACATGCTGAGAAGTCTGTAACCATTCTGGAGAAAATGTAACTGTCACCGTACAGTAATGATGGGAGACGCCGTGAAGGGTTGTATTTCATTTACTGGTGATCGGCTTTTCTTCAATAACATGAGAAGAAAAAAGCGCAGATACGAGGCCTCGCGCGATTATATTTAAGCCACATTCAACTCAGGCGACAAAGATCGTGGTCGACAGCAACAGGTGCTCCCTATATCGTATCGTAACTGACTTTGACGATCGCCTGAGGGAGGGGCAGTTCAACATTTTGCCCAGATTCTAACATCTGCATAAGTCAATAAAATGACATAAACTCATTCTGCACAAAATAGACAATTTATAACTCCTCCCAGCCACCGTCGTCATCTCTGTCTTCCCCTGTTCTGAGCAGTCTCACCCCAAAAATGAGCCAGCCACGACAGGCAAACACGCAGAACATGAGACACGTCTTCCCGGCCCCACCCCGTTCCCCGACACTGCCTATACTTAACGCGCCGGGGCCATCCTCGCGTGTTGCACACGACACGGCACACGCTAAAGCCCCACCAACGCGTTTGCTATCTCGCGACGTGAGCAACCGAAAGTCGATGGCTGGAGAGGCACAAGAGAAAGGTACATTGAGAGCGATAAGCTTGAATGTACCTTTTCGCAAGGTGAATACCCTTGCCGAACAGACAGCAAGGTCTGCGGCTTGGCGTTGCATAATATTTGTTAGTGCATTCGGGTGCACTGCACTGATGCAAGGCCCTAACGTTGGGCTGGCAGCGGCCTTTGCTCTGGCTGCCACTCGCCTCTTGGTCCGTTGTGAATGCCACCTTGCTCGACTTTGCATGCAGCGATGGTGAGCGAATTCGGAGGCTTGGACCACCGTTTCTTGCGCATGCTGACGTCTCTTCGCCCAACAGACAACAATGAATGCCGCGATGATGGCCTTGCAGTGCCATCTCCAGTCCCGCTCTCGTCCCTCCCGCCGCCAGCGCTTCTAACTCTCGTTCTGCCGAACTCTATCTTATCACGTACATCTTCCTCCCGAGACGATGCCCGCTATTGCCGATACTACACTCCATGTTGGCCTTGGGCTGTCAAGACTTTCCTGTCCTTGGTTGGCGCACGTTCTAGCTGTCGCTGTCGCTGCCAAAGCCTGAATGTATGCCCTGTGCAGAGCTGGCTTTTTGGCGATGACACTACGATGCTTCCTGAATGCGCCAACGACACTGCCACTTCGGCCGCACATGCTCGGCTTCGTCTCTTGCGCAATGTGATGTATTGTATTGGTTCATGACTGGTCTATCTTTCCTTGTCTATATTGATCTATTGTTCATCATAGTTATCTTTACCCGCCTACACATCAGGCTCAACCTCATCCACCGTCGGCACCTTGTGCAATTCGGCCCCAAAGAACTTTGACACTTCCTTCACGCTATCCCAGATGATCTGAACATCCTCCTTCGACACCCCAATCCGTCGCGTTCCCCGAATATGCCAATGCGTCTCCAGCGGGAGATTCTGGCTCATGATCGCCGGCAGCACCACAAGCTGCGTGTCCGTGTCATCCAAAACCTGCCGATCCGATAGAAACAGCCCATACGTGATCTCAGCCGAGACCCATGAGAAATCCTTGTGCGCGTCAAACATCCCCATCGTATCGCCTGCGTTTCGAGTGTACACTTTCTTAAACCAATCGATTCCGCGGTTGTGGTTTGCTTGGTCGGCTTGCCATCCGTCGCGCGTTTGGCTAAAGTCGCGGTCCTCAGGCTTTTCGACCTGCATGATTGACAGGATGGCTTCGAGGGGCTTGCACACGCCGACGAGGATGATGGTCTTGACGAGGGCTTCGCGGAGGCGTCGTATGAGAGCTTGACGTGACTCACTGGTTTGGTAGGCTTCTTGGCGAGTGAGGTATTGGTAGAGAGCTGCTGCGGCTTCCGGGTCGGGACTGGCGGAGAGGCAGGCGATGACAAGGAGATACCAGCGCTGGTCGCCTAATTGGGTGTCTTTGAAGCGGGTTTCGATGCTTCCGAAGAGCTGTGTTAGCTCGGGGGTGAGTCCCGTAGGTGCCATTGTGACTGTTGTAGATTGGGTAGAGGTCAATGTCCGTGATGTGAAGGTATAAGTAGCATGAGCTTACAGCTTCCTTGTAAGACTTTGGTGGATAAGGTTCCTCCCCCTCTCTGTTTAACTCGGCATCTCGGTAGCCACGTGGATCACTGTAGCGACACAGAAAACTCAATTAAGATGATTCATTAACTGCTACGTCTCATTCCATTCCACAGCGCGCACAGCTTGAAGCGGCGGTGGTTATTCTATCTTATTAATCTCCCCGCGCCGCCATCGGCCGCTGACCCCGCATCCCGATTGAGCTTGAGCTTGAGCTTGAGCTTGCAATTCATGAACTCCATCAAATCTGAACATAGTGAGAGGCCACACAAAAGCTGCCCGCTACATTAATTACTTGTCACCGTGATTACATTGTTCGCTGGAGCAGCTGTGAGGCGTGCGTTACCTTAAAAGCCGCAAGTTGCGGTCGGTACTTCGATCTACTTCCGCAGATTCCGTAGTCGCATCTGGTTCAACTGCCGTGCCGTGATTCCTTGTCCACCATATCTAGGTATGGAACATTGCACAGCCAGCACATGACAAGAGACATAGTCTATCTCGACAGCCCAAGCAAAAATTATCAACTTTTCAAGCTCGTTTCTTATCCAAAGAGCTCTGCGATGATAAAGCTTCTCATTCCCAATTCGCGCATCATGCATGTCAAATCCTACGGCCGAATCCTCCATTTGGTCACGAGACAAGGAGAACATCGCAATTCGTGATACACATGCAGCATGTCCAATCTTTTTCGCAGGATCAAGGTGCTAGGATCCGCCATTTTGAGAAATTGCTTATTTCTTCATGTCAGCTTACCCGAAATCCGATATCTTACCTCCGCTGACATCTGCTCCATGGCAAAGTCCGACAAGTCCGTTACCAGAGACACATATATGATAGATACTATATGGACATACCTGCAAGTTTCGTGAGGTTATAATAGACGAATGATACTCGCAGGATCATCCTGTTCAAATCACCGTGATCATGGGCCAAAAAGCATCCTTGGTTGTCGAAGTCGAGATCGATGCTCCAGTTGAGGTCGTCAAATCACTCGTAAGGCATCCCCCATGACGATTTGACCTGTATCTAATAGCAGATAGTTCAAAGACTTTCCTCGCTTCCCAGAATGGAGCAGCTGGTCCATCGAACCAGTGGTTTCATCCAAAAAGATCGATGACCTGATGCCGATAGAAAAGATGAAGGTCGACGTCAAAGATGCCAAGCTCACAGCCACTCTTATCGTCAGTAATTCCATCTAGATCCCCCAGATCATATGCCTAACCATTCTCAGAGAAATGACCCTGATGTATTCGAGTGGGAAGGGGGGTTATGGCCTCTTGTCACAGGTCGTCATGAGTTTAGCTGGAGAGCGAGCACAAAGACTCCTGGGGGGACGACATTTACGCAAAGGGAGAACTGGCATGGTCTCGTTGTTTTCCTTTGGAAGCCTGGTTGGATTATAGGAAGAAGTGCAAAAAGGAACTTTGAAGCGTTTAGTGCAGAGGTGAAGAGGGAGGCTGAGAGGAGGCTAGCGGCACTGTGACAGGTGAATACAGCCAGAATTTCTGTGGTTACCTATGACTTATTGTTTTGCTCATGGCGAATTTGAGCCTCAAATTGTGTGCGTGTCTAATCTACTTCTGAAATCGAGATTTCCCAGGTGTTGGTCTGCCTCCCTAGCTTCCTCGCATTTTATCCGACCGGCTGTCAAGGCTGCATTTCCGTTTCGCCTCATTCCAAACTTAGAATACCATCACCTCCACAAATAAAACTCTAGAAAGCAGATGACCATTGTTTTTCAGTCGAAATCAACCAACAATGGCCGTAGATCTCGTTGTCAGACAACTCAACATGATCTGATCCAGGGTAACGGGACCCGGAAACGTGGGGGTTCACGTGGACACCCGTATCAACACTCGGCATACCCGGATCGGTCAACCGCGACGCGGGGGATGAAATATTACTCTGAGCCCATTCAGGCGTACTCTTTTCTCTCAAGAGAAGTGATGGATTTGACCGCTACTCAAACAGGAAATCTTTGCCAATCAGCTGAGACCTACATAACGCGTCCCCCCTCGCAACTCACCAATATCGACGTCTTGGATCAGCAGAATAATGTCATGTTTTCTTGGTGCCGTGATCGGGATTCGGAAAGGATCACCAGATGTTGAGGGGTGAATAAAACTGAACCTCCATCCCCTCATTTGGGTCCCTCTGTAGTCATATCTATCTATTATCAATTGACTTGCTTACATCTCCAATATGCCTCCTGGAGTTCCACCAAAGCGATCCTACTCTCGTACCGATGCTGCTGTTCGCGTCGAGTACCCTGAACATCATGAACTTTCTGCTAGTAAGCCGTTGGTCGGCCAGGGCGGACAGTTCTCCAAGCCGACGTTGGCGTCGTTGTCGCTTGAGGGGAAGACTATTGTTATCACGGGCGGTGCTAGAGGGTTGGGGTTGGTTATGGGGCAGGGAATTGTTTACTCGGGTGCTGATTTGGCGATTGTTGACCTGAACAGTATGCAACTGTTCCACATGATCCTGTGAGGTACTGACAGGTTTCAGAGGATGAAGCGCAGTCCCAGGTTGGGCAGTTGACTGATGCCTTCAAGAGGGAGAATCCCAACAGCCAGAAGTCAGTCTACCAATCCCTCCTTCGACACATCTTCTAAAGAACCCACAGAATCCCACGAGTCACAGCTCACTACGCAGATGTTGCAGACCAAGACTCAGTAAACAAATGTATCGCCGAGATTCTCGGCATCCATCACAAGATCGATGGCCTAGTTACATCAGCCGGCTTCACTGAGAATTTTGATGCGATCCACTATCCCATTGAACGCATGCGCAAGCTATGGGGCGTCAATGTCGACGGAACTTATCTCTTCGCCGTTGCTGTTGCCAAACATCTTATGGAACGTGAGGCCCCTGGAAGTATTGTTGTTATAGGCAGTATGTCCGGGGCCATCGTCAACGTTCCTCAACCGCAGGCGTAAGCCACCCTCAAGGAACCGAGAGAAGTAGTTGCTGATGGTGTTGAATAGTCCTTACAACGCTGCCAAGGCGGCGGTTCGTCATCTCGCTGCTTCTTTGGCAGTTGAGTGGGCTCATGCTGGCATTCGTGTCAACTGTATCTCTCCCGGTTACATGCTGACTGCTTTGTGAGTTATCCTTAGACCCACCATTGAGCTTTGACTAACAGGCAACAGAACACAGAAGATCTTGAACGACAATCCAGATCTCGAAAAGACATGGACATCTCTCATTCCCCAGGGACGGATGGGCCAGCCACAAGACTTGATGGGACCTGTTACCTTCCTCTTGTCTGATGCTTCTTCGTATATGACTGGATCGGATCTTCGCGTTGATGGAGGCTACACTGTCACTTAGATGGAAATGACTCTCTGTAAAGATGAGCTCGAGTACTGTTATGATAGACGTTGAATTTGAATGAGCGTATAAAATCCATGAATTGTCTTCTTGTGTTTTATGTCTATCCTGCGTGGCCTCGGGAAGCAAGGAAACTTTTGGGGTGGAATCAGGGCGTCAGAATGACCTGGCTCAAGGGTCTAATTTCACTATTCGGATAAAGGGTCCCAAGTTTGATTGCCTTGCATTGCGTGGGTCCTTGGACACATCTCACGTCAGCCAATCTCCACCAGGATCCTCCTTCTCACACATTTTCATCGTCACAGAGCCTCTCAACTACCACGCCACATCTGCAACTATATCACTGGAATTACTATAGGCGTAACTTAGTATGTGACACGATGGTTTTCTCCCAACTCGCAATCTACGCCCTAGGCCTCGCGTGCATCGCTAGAAGCATAATGGCCTTCACGAACCCGCAAGCAGAATATGCACTCAATGGACTAAAGCATACGGTCACTTCGAAGGATGACCCAAGCTCAGCACCTATTTACATGCTGGGCACTTGGGAGATGTCAGTTGGCCTTCTCTTGTTGGTACAACAGGTGAACGGAAACGGCGACGGAGTTACGACGCTCCTGAGGTTGATGAGCTTATATAAGGCTGGGATCGCGATATTACTTTGGAAGATTGGAAGCAACATGAGTAAGGTTGTCGGTAACGTGGCTACGGCCGTTTTGCTCTTAACATGGGCTGTTCTGAAGAGCTGATGGGCCGACGGACAGGAGACGGCGATATGGAAAGGGAAGCTGTCATGGAATCTGAAGGAGAATGACTTTATTGTATTCTTAGTGTTTCATGATCTGGTTCTGTCATGTCATCGTACACAACGCAGTCGTAAATGTATTATGGTCAAGAAACGAGAAAGACACCTTCTATTGATGCTCCTATGTCTTGGGAGCGGGCCATAAGGGAGGAGTGTATGATCTTCCACGCAAGAATGCCAGGCTCCCACCGCATGGTACAAGATCGGAGCTCTTGGGAGCATCAACGACGCCACAGCTTCAACTAGGGCGAGAATTCCAGTGATTTAATGACAGCTGTTCCTGTTTCTCAGCATGCCGCGGACACGGTGTGACCGATCAAGTACAGGCTTTAAGACTTGCGACCACTGCGAGAGACAGCAAGGGAGAAACAGCATAGCAAGTCTGCAAAACATGTTAGTAGGATTTATGGAAGTCTGATCGACAAGTGTCTTACCATCAGAACTCGAGCGATGGACATCTTGTCATCCTCGTCCGCGTCGTCGACCTCCGCCATGGCCACGAGCTTCATGGCTGGTGGACCAGCGGGCATGAGCATCATGGTGAACCAAAGGACACGGTCTTGGCCTAGGACATCTGTCTGGGAGATGAGCATTCGAATGAACAAAATGCTGAGACTAATTGCCAGTGTCAGTAGTAAATATCGTGGACAGAGTTGGGAGCCATCTTACACTGGCCAAATAAAGAAGCGGATCAGCACAACGATCGAGAGGGGAAGCCAATGGATGCTACCCGAGTCATGTCCTTGACGCATGCGACGAAGACTATGAGCGAGCTTGATGCCGACGACAATGACCTGCAGGGTGACGAAGAGTTCTCCAATGTTCTTAAGACTAACTGTCAACCAGGCGTTGAAGATACCGCCATCCTCGCTGTCGGCAAAAAAGGCCTTCTTGAGAGGAGGTGTAAAGGCGAGAATGACACCGATGGTGGCGCCGACAGATGGTGGACTGATGAATTGAGTCGTGAGAGCCAGCGCGTGCTGAATGCGAGGATGCAGCTTGTCCCAGACAGCGTGTTGAGCTTGCGCAGTACCGCGAGATGCCTTCTTTGCGTATCGTGGAAGCGGTCCAGGAAGGAGAGATGTTCGTTCGTTGGACTCTCCGTTCTCTTCGTCCGAAACACTCTCATCTGGCGTGTCGTTATGTCCCGCTCGGTCCCTCAGATCGGCGTCCATAGCGTCGACGGGATCTTCGTCACTGACTCCAAGAAGGGTTCCACCGAGACCAAAGGTGAGCATGTTGGAGATGACGGAACAGACGAGGAAGAAGGACTTGGCTCGATCAATGATTGCGTCGCTGGTATCATCGTCGGACTTTGCTAGGGCGGAGAGAACACCAGCTGAACCGAGGGATTGGATCAAGAGGAGAGGATAAGACGTGGTATTGTTGAAGGTGATTGCGGGTGTGAACCATTTCGGGAGACTGAGGACCTTTGTGAGGGCGTAACCGATTCCGATTGAGACGAGGTTGTAGACGAGTGCCCATCCTACAAAACATTAGACTTGTGGACTCGGAGGAGAGATTTGTGGCTTACCGAGAATGAGAATGTATTGAAGCGCATTTGAGGCTTCAATCTGTGAACCAAGATTGACGATCAGAAGCGCAGGAAGAAACATCTTGATGCAGATCTTTGAGATCTGCCGTCCCGTCTCAACACTAAGAAGCTTTGTCTGACCCGCGACAACACCATAAAAGATGGTCAAGAGAACAGAGGCCGACGCCTGAATGGCGCCGACAAAGGTGCTGACAACACTGCTAGACATGCTGACTGACTCTTCTCTACAGCGAGTGATGCTGTGCTTGTAGAGTTGAAGGTTGACATGTCGCGTGCGCTCGAGTTTGTTTGATCGCGTTCCTGAACATTACGTCAATGATCAAGTGTGCATCCCGGAGCAGTTGTGCCTTGAAAAGTGGAGTGGGAGGTAAAGGTTATCTTGGAAAACCTTGGAATGTGAGTGGGTTCATGGGCCAGTGACATAATGGAGACTAGACATTGGTGGATTTTATTCAGGCTTTAGCATGTTTCTTGGTTCTGGATCTGTAGAGTGGCAGCTGACAAGATAATCGATGCGGGGATAAGGTCCATGGAGGGGAAGTGGCCTTGGTAGGCTCACCATGTTTTACTGTGGCTTAAACGAGGCATGATATTGCGGACTGGACTAGGTACTACTCTACGTCGCCCTCCTCGTGTCGCCAAGCAGCTCATACTGCTGGTTCTGCATCCCCGACAACTCCTGCGGCTCATGCACCTCGGTCGGCAGCTCAACAGGATGATAACTAGCCAGTTCAGCCGAGCCCTTACGCTCGCTGTCAACTGGTGCCTGGCGTTTTCTGCGCAGGAAGAAAAACGCACCAGCTGCAATGGCTAGCACGCCCACGCTGACTCCAACGCCAACACCGGCCTTGGCTCCGGCTGTCATTCCTCCCGTGTCTGAATCAGCTGCGGTGGTCTCTGTCTCCTTGGCGCCAGAACCACCGCCTGTGCTCGTTGCTTCGTCGCCACCTTCGGAATCGGCGTCGCTGTTCGTAGCGTTATTTGACGAAGGTGTCTGCGCATTGTCCCAAGTTCCACCGTCAGATCTGTGTAGCTCTTGGATCTTATCGCCGCTCATATAGTATACCCAGATCTCGTCCGAGTCCAGCGATGATACAACAGCCAAGCGCGCAGAAGCGTCGTCTGCTTCGGGCCATTTCTTCTTTCCAGGGCTGTCCTCCTTCGCCCAAGCGCCATTCTTATGTGTTATCGCGTGTAATTGGGAGTCTTTGCCGATGTAAAACACCGTCAATCCCTTGCTAGCTTGGTTCGCAATGCCCAGATCGACGGCGGTGTTGTCGTAGGAGGGGAGGGTGAGCGATGCGGCTGTCGATGTATCGAGTCGTATATCGGAAGGATCGGTCGCATTTGTCGGCGCTGGGCTATCGAACGGTGTTGGGAAGGATTCTGGAGCGCCTGTCAGTTACACCGTTGGCGTTGCGGAACTGTCTGTCCTTACCTAGTCGCCATTTGCTCTTATTATCGTTATTGTAGCGAGCAACAACAATGTCCTTGCTATCGTAGGGATACACCACCGAAACGTTGGTACCCTTCGTTTGTACGGCCGCTATCGTCATACCGCCCGGCTTCTTCAGCGACACCGGACCATCGTATCGCCAATCAGTATCGTCATCGTATGCGAGAAGGTTGACTCGTCCATCTTCGTCGTGGTAGTAGACTCGGGAGCCGCCCGAGTCTCCAAGCTCTGCAACCGCCAATCCAGTCTTTTTGTTCACCGAGGGCAGCCCAGCCGAATCAGAAACGACCTCTTCGCCATCGGTGTCGAGCTTGT
Source organism: Fusarium chuoi (assembly GCA_022627125.1). Taxonomy (NCBI): domain Eukaryota; kingdom Fungi; phylum Ascomycota; class Sordariomycetes; order Hypocreales; family Nectriaceae; genus Fusarium; species Fusarium chuoi. Next base: position 400,096 of record JAJALE010000844.1, read on the forward strand.
AATTGCCTGTTGTGTTGTCGCATATCAAGTACGCATTCACGATACCATCGTCGGCATTCTGGTAGAATACGGAGGCCTGAAATATTAGCGAAGCTCCGCCAACGAGAGCTGGAAGATGCTCACGATTGGCGTATTGAGATCGTCATCCCACCAGCCTGAGATTGCGAGTGGTGTCGCGGCCTTGGGTTGCTCCTTGAGTGGAAGCTTATTGGGGTTTTTCGTCGAAAAGGAAGCCGATCCGTTGCTATTGCACGAGCTGTGCAGAATATCGCCAGATCCCGGGTCTTGGTATGCGAAATGTGGTGTCAGAGTGTAGGGCGACCAAGTCCACCATCCAGCCAAACCCACTACCGGCCTTGCCAAAAGGCACGCAACTGCAATCGCCGAGCGAGACATGTCGACTATGGTCCGATATCAAGTGAATGGCGTTGAGATGGAAAGAAAAGAGGCACAGGCTCCAGCCTCGTCAGCTAGCAAATACCAGCACGTCCATCAGTAAGACGAGAAGCGAAAGTGACGCTGACAGAAAGAGAATGGTATCCGAGAGGGCCAAGGCCAAAGCAGCAGCGGCCCAGCTTCACATGGGCATCCATTGGACTTTTTACCCAGCATCGCGTTGCAGCGAGAGCGGAGATTTGGAGGGACTTTGGTGCGTGAGAAAAGGTGATGATGCCAGAATTGGCAGCGATCGTTTCGCGTGGGAACTCGATGGGAGCTCGTGGTTGGCTGCTTTGTCATTCTGAGGGGCTAGTGCTTACTCTTCAGTGACCTTACAGGGCTGTGTCCAGCAATACGCGGGAAGTGGACTACGACCTTAACAATGGATGTTATTTCGGGTTGTTATGCTCCGGAGAGGTTATCCTGATTTGAACAGGAAATGCAACCTTTCCCCATTTCCAACTGCCGCTTTTCTTCCCACCAGCACGAGTCTCAATTGCATTGTCGTGCGGCCAAGACGATGGCTCAACGGCCCGCTGTAGACTAAGCATCCGAGCCGCCGAACAGCGTGAGCACTAAGCTTAAATGCCCCGTAAGCGTCTGTCATTGGTGCAACATCTGGATCCTTCATCCCTGAAAATTAGGGCTAATCATTGAAGGTTGTTCCCTCTTGGGGCTAAACCCGACCAGATGAATTTGCCCTGATTCGCTGCGGACGCAAAGATCCGTTATCTTAAGGTGGCTTAGTTTCGGCAGTTATTACTTCAAGTTGAAGACCAGGTGAATAGTAATGGCTGAGTTGCTTAGGAAAGGAGGAGTGGCTATGCTGTTGTTATAAATAGTCGGCTTCGAAAATCGCTTATCTGAACTTTATCGGTGTGTGCTCGAAAGAATAGATGTCTTTTTCGCCTTTCTTGATGTCGCCGTAAGGGCTCCTTGTACTCATCACGGCTCGCTTTGCTCTACCGCAAGTTTCACTCATGCATAAAAGTTACACTTAATTAGAGTCTCATTCTCCTAGAGGCATATAAATAGTTGATAGTGTTTCTTTTATCTTATATACGATTTTTGCTTGGTCGGGATTATTAGCTAAGTCACCTAACCTATAACACATAGCTTGCATCCTAGCCGTGATAAATATTACACGAGATCACGGTAATGCTATAGAATTGATGGAAAAACCTTATGATAGTTTGTCTGGACTTGAAATTAGTATAATTTATTGGTACAGGACGTGAGATGCAGCTATGGCACGTTGGTGTTTGCTTTGATAGGATTTATTACTATGATGGCCGAGTATGTTGGACGGAGATTTCTTTGAAACGAAGACTTGATCCACAGCGAGACTAATGGATTAGGTTTGAGTATCCCCAAGATAAACAGGTTTGACATAAGTAGTTCTCAAAATTCGTTGTAAAAGGTTTAAAGCAACAAACAGAGGGAGTGCTAGGGAGGGTCTCTGGGGAAAGCTTTACTCGTCGCTGTAAGACTTTTGGAATAGTACACCACCGCCTGAGTACGAAAATGAAAAATAGTTTAAAGTCCTTGATATGTCTTAGTTCATTTTAAACGAGTCAATGTATTAAATCTATTAGGTATCGTCTATTATCTTGCATGATATCAACGATAACCAGCATCGGAAGTCAAGTCACAGACAAGCAGTAGTCAGTATATTATAGGCATAAGAAATATTTCTAATTTAAACAAGAAGCCCGGGATTTGTGTTATTACTCATACGCTAATCCTACTTTATGACAAAATCTATTGATGTCCCTGTGAGTTGGATACTATAATAGACCATAGAATAGCAAGATATGTCGAATCATCACAGAGAACTTAGCAACAGATGGTAGAGGAGTAAGACCTGCGTAAAGTAACGCCCCAAATTCTGCAGACTTACCAAATATACGCTCATAACAGGATATTAGTTGACCTAGAACAGTTCATACATTTTGGCATCCTAGATTCACAGCTCTCATCTTTACAAGCAATGCTCAGATCTTCCCAAGACACCTTGGGGTTGCTCTCTGCTTAATACCGTATTTAGTTTGATGTAGTTAACTTCGGCTGCAATCGGGTTTTAGCCAAGTTCTTGAATTATGTAATCCGCCTTGGATGATGCCAGATCTGACATCCTCATTCATTACATGGTCCAAACAGCCACTTAGCCGAGAGCTGGAGTGAAGCAAGGTACGCAGTGATATGCATGAAAGCAAGGAAAGAATCTTTGAACTAGGGTCAAGATAGCTGACTGACCTTGGAGAAATCACGTCGACACTGATCACTAGACCCTGTTCACAAAAGTTCATTTACGACCGCTTTGAACCTCCTAGTATCGCCACCCGTGGAAGTGGACTTTCTTAGCGAATTGTAACTCACTCAGTTATATATCTTGCATGAGATCATTGTCATTTGTTTTTAAGACATGATTCAAGCCCTTTTCTAACTGGTATTCTGATCTAGGGGATGTTTTATGAGAAAGGGGTCCAGCAATATGTTAATTAATGATTTTGTTATCTCGATGGGCTTTGACACGACATGCCTCTAGCCGTTCGCTCCGAGTATGGACAGAAAATGTCAGTTGACCAAGTCTTTCTCGGTGGCGAGCCAGGCGAGAGTGAGACCAACGGAGAAACGATTTCCATGGCGTGATGAGTGTTATATCAAGCGCAATAGCACCACAATACAAGAATGTTGATTGACTTTGCCACATAAGAAGCCGTTATAGCCGCGGAAATAACGAGCAGCCATTGAAGTGATAAGACATGGCCGACCTTCCTTGTTGGGCGTGGGAATGAAATAGCCTATAGGGCTACATACACTCTTCCATCGACACGAGATCCCCGGTTGGAAGACTGCATGTATACTTCACCCATGCACAAGCAATATCAGGTAATGAGTTGGTATTGGAGGTCATGTTTGAATGATACGTTGCAAGGAACTGCTGGAGATGTCTGATTCCCTGTCTGTCAGATCTCGGCCCGCCACCTTGGAAAGAGCTTATGCACCTTGATTAGAGCTGTGAAGAACTTCTGTATCCTACATATCTACTTCTGATGCTATCCTGTGGAAGTACCACGATATAGATCAGGGACCTTTGTCACAATCCTTCGAGCCAGGCTCTGGCATAGACGCATGGATTGGAAGGATCAAGATTGCTACTCCAGAACAGAACATCAAATCGATTTAAGCATAATTGCCAAGCGATGTCACATTGATAGCTTTGATGCAGAGTAACCTCTTAGTTGAAGGTTTCTTGACATTGTATACCGTAGCTGATAGATATTTTCTGATATGCAAGGTGCAAGTATGCATGAACTATTCGATAATTGCTGGCAATTGTTTCGTGGAACTGAGATTTAGAAGTGTTGCATTTCCTATAGCTCCAGAGAGCGATTTGCTCTGTTAGGCAAGTCAAACGTTACAGGGCGCTCCTATGAAGACTATTGGGGAAAGGGAAGGCAAAAGTTGTCAACTCGAAGTATTCAAAACTGAGGTTCAGTCTCGACCTGGCCATGGCATCGTGGAAAGCGGCGCGGTACTGGGGTGTCATGCCTCAAGTTCAGATAGCGGCCGCACGTATCAATGGGGAGCTCCAAGAGACCGATCAGTGCCGGCTTGGCAGTATTCTTGGCGTCTGGAACAGGCTGGTGCTAGACTGTATCAAGATATCGGGATATTTCGAATTCGGACTAGAGCAGATAAGTCCCGCCGAAGCTATTGAAATGTCGACCGTTTTGATATGAGAGAGGACGAAGAAAGTTTTGAGACTCTCAAGTGTTAAAATGAGAGTAATTACAATAAATTGAAGTTCCAACTTGTCGCAATGGACCTTCGCATCTTGATTCCTCAAAAGATAGCTTAGATGACGCCTTTTTAAAGGTTGTTGACGAATAAGTCGCACCGAGCAAAAGTTCCTCCAGACCCTCCCGATTTAATTGCAAACCCGGGCCACGTGACTGGTTTCCGGTTATCACGGCAGAAAACGACCCAGATAAGAGGTCGAATCTGTCGATAAATGAATCAAGGAGATGGAGAACAAGCGATCCAATCCTGCCGCTTAACCCTAAGTCAACTTAAGCTTGAATCTACTGTCGGCGCTTCTGCTACTGTCTCGGCCTTGACCCCTTGGTGATCAAAGGTTCCATATACTAGAGGTACGATTGTATCTGACGTGCGTTGCAAAAGGTCACTTGCCCCCAAAAGTCAAGCGACTGGGCCCCAAGGATCCCCCATATCCCACTGAACCGGCTGCACTGGCCATGTAACACCCGGAATGTGGGATGTCGAAAGGCATGTTGGTGTCATTCTCCGAAAATACAGTACAAACTCGGTCCATCGATATCATTCCCACTTACCGCTCAAGATGAATTTTTGGGACTCAGGCAGCGCTCTCAGACATCAATTAATATGCTGTAGACATGTTACATCATCATTTAAACCTTATCAATTGGGTGCTGACATGGCGTGTTCCAGAATTCTGGATTTCTAGTGTACAATGACTACGTACCATTCCGTCTAAAGCGACAAGGGTTTAGACCAACACCATAAAAAAGTCCCTGTAACATGAGCTCTTCCGAGGCTCAAACCAATAGCCGCGCTTTGATTATAGCAGTCTGAGACCCTTTGTAAAGCACCCCTGCTAATCAGAATGTCGCAATCAACATTGATCCAACATTAGCCACCAAACAACCAATGACCTTGAGGTAATGCCACCAACTCTTGCAGTCGCTAACACAAGTTCCTGGTGGAATCGGGAGAGGCGGGCTTCAAGTGCGGCTCTTCCGAGGGTACAATCGATAGCGCAACATGGAGGGGCTGCTTGATGAGGCAAAGGCCAAGACGTTTCTAGCCTCGGGGACTTGAGGCGACAGTTCAACGCTAACGCCTCCACGATATGCACGCGGGAGGGTTACAGAATTGGGACGTGGCTAGTACGAAAAGAGCAGGAGAACAGGGTTTCGGTATGTTGCAACGGGGCCACGAGGGTCCATTTCCCCCAGAGGCAAATGTCCAAGAAGGGAATTGATCTTGCAAAAGGACCTCGAGAAACTGGGACCTCTGTGAGACGCGGCCGACGCCTCTGCTCCTTATCGCCGTGGTATCCGATATCGAGGTTCCAGATCCAAGGGATGTTACATTCGCTCATCGTGTAATGCGATGGTATCTCCGACGATGTGGTTTTAGATAAAGATGCGTTGCTGCCCTTGCGTAGATTGACTCTGCAGCCCAGATGATTTGAGCCAGCTGTCGACTGTTACACAAACGACACCAAGACCCCTCTTTACCATTCTTAGGAAGAGGACTGCTCGCCCAAGCATGTCGTCCACAAATGTCGACCCCAAGGGGCCTCACGGCCCCGAGGATACCTTCGAGACCTCGGTCTTCCCTGTTCCTAGCCCAACCGACATCGACGAGAAGAGCGACGCAAAGAACGCTGTTCTTGGCCCCGAGGTTCACGATGCATCTCATACCGACGAAAGCGACAGCGACAGCAAAGATGCCATTATTGTTACCGGTGCCGATGCCTCTCGCCACTTACTCCCGATGAGAGACGATCACGACAACGCTTTGACCTTTCGAAGTATTTTTTTGGCCTCCGGCCTTGCTTGTTTCCAGGCTGTCATGTACCAGATCTACACTGTTCGTGACTCTTTCTACTCAGACTCTGACGCAACATCATCTAATATGATCAACTATAGTTCAAGCCCACCATGATCACCATCCAGGGCACCTTCATCGTCCTTATCTCTTACTTCATTGGCAACGCTTGGGCCTTCGGCCTCCCCCGCGGCGACAACTTTGAAGCTCGATGGAGAGCCAAGGGCAACACTGGTTCACTCCCCTTCCTGATCAAGTTCATCAAGTTCATCAACCCTGGACCATGGGGTCTCAAGGAACACGCCATCTGTGCCATTACAGCCACCTCGGCCTCCAACGCTGCTGCTAGTGTTCAGGTCTTCGCCGCCCAGGATCTCTTCTACAACATGCCATTGAGCCCAACGACTGTTATTCTGAGCACCATTTCCATCGGTCTGTTTGGTTATGGTCTCTGCGGTATCATGCGTCCTGTTGCTGTCTGGCACGTTGATGCTGTCTTCTGGAGTAACTTGCCCACTGTCAAGACCCTCCAGGGTCTTCATTGGCAAGAAGTCAAGGACTCTAAGCCTCTCCGAGTCTTCTGGTACAGTTTCGGTGGCATGTCGCTTTACGAGTTCTTCCCTGCCTATATCTTCCCCTGGCTCAACTCAGTTTCTGTTCCTGTAAGCTACACCCCCAATGACTTGACTTGACCTTCGCTAACGAATTTGTTAAGTGCTTGGCTGCCATGAAGGCGACCGGAAACACTGCCAAGAACCTCACCCGTGTCTTTGGTGGTGCTACTAACAACGAAGGTCTTGGCCTCTTCAGTATTTCTCTGGACTGGCAATACGTAAGTTTCTCTAAGAACCTATGCCGAACTTGACCTGACATGTATAGATCACCTCTTTCAACACCTCTCTCCCGCTCCCTCTTCAAGCCCACATGGCTGTTGGATTCATTGTCTGCTATATCGTCATGGCTGGTATCTACTACGGAGATGGCTGGGGTGCCAAGTCCCTGCCTTTCATGTCTACTCGACTCTTGTTGGCCAATGGTACTACCTACCCCGTTGCTGAGGTTTTCGAAGGCGGAGTCCTCAACGAGTCACGCTTGTTGGAGTTTGGTCTTCCCAGATTGACTGGTACCTTTGCCTATGCCATGTTCATGGCCAACGCTGCTGTAAGTCATCAAATCTACGTTGATAGTACCAGACACTAAACTTGCAACAGATCGGTGCTCTCATCCTTCACTGCATCCTCTTCTGGGGCAAGGACGTCGTCAAGGCTTTCAAGAGCGCCAAGGAGGGACGATATGACGACCGTCACCACGAGCACATGGCCAAGCACTACAAGGAGGCTCCATGGTGGTGGTATGTCACCGTCCTCGTGGGAAGCTTTATTCTCGGCCTGGTCGTCGTCATCAAGGAGAACATTACTCTCCCTGCTTGGGCTTACGTGGTGTCACTCATCATGGGTTCCATCATTGCACCAGTCGTAAGTTTAAGAGGTCCATGATATAGCCAGCAGAACTGACCTTTGTTCTAGAGCACACTCCTTTACTCTCGTTATGGAAACGGTATTGCGACCAACAACCTTTCCAAGATGATTGCTGGTCTCATGCTTCCTGGAAAGCCTGTCGGTAACATGTACTTTGCTGCATGGTCTCACAACGTCATCTCCAACGCTGTCAACCTGTCTGGTGATCTCAAGATGGGCGAATATCGTAAGTTTCACGCCTCAGGATTACCGGATATATACTAACTAGGTTGCAGTCAAAATCCCTCCTCGCGTCATGTTCCTCACTCAGATCTGGGGAACTATTCTTGGTGGCTTCATCAACTACGCTATCATGATCAGCATCGTCGGTAGCAACCGAGACCTTCTTCGTGACGGTGATGGTAACTCATCCTGGAGTGGTGCTACCATGCAATCTTACAACACCAATGCAACCTCTTGGGCTCTTGCTGGTTATCTCTACAAGCTTGGTGGCACTTATGAGCTTGTTCCTTTCGGTCTGCTTGTTGGTGCCGGCTTGGTTGTTCTCCACCGAATCTTTTACAAGGTACATTTCCCCAGTCATCAGGTTTTGTGACAACCGACTAACAGTTTCAAGTTTTATCCCAAGATCAAGAACTTTGACGTTGCCGATGTCAACTTTCCCCAGTTCATCCAGTTCGCTGGTTACATCCCTTACAACCAGAGTCAGACTTGCGTTATCCTGAGCCAGATTCTCTCCGGCTTCTTCGTCCAGTTTTACCTTCGAAACTACCGACCTCGCATCTTCAGGGACTACTCTTACCTCGTGACTGGTGCCTTCGATGGTGCCAGTCTGACAGTCCTGTTCATCCTCTCTTTCGCCGTGTTTGGAGCTGGTGGCCCAGGACATCCTTTCCCAAGCTGGTGGGGAAACAACGTCAACGGTAATTATGATCTTTGCCCTATTCCTGAGTAGAGAGAGCACTCAAGATTTTGAGTCTGGAGGTCTGGAATTGAGCCTGGAATTGAGCCTGGAATTTGCCTGTGCATTGTTTAGACTCATACTTTAGCCTATGTACCTTATACCCCAGTTAGCTATTTCGAATCAATGTTCATTAAATTATTGGTGTCAACTCTCGTGAAAATGTTCTGTTTTAAGGTACTTTGGCCAAGAACAACCTTGGACCATGGTTACTGATAAAATCCTATTTAGAGTAGCCTACGGAAAGTCTCATACAATCTCGGCCCCATGAATGCCTGCATTCCTCCAACCTCATCTTATAGCTGCCATCACTCCTCTCACTTACCCATATTGTCTCGTGGGTGGTCGTAATCGCCCTTCTTGTTTCCGTCATTCTCCTCTGCCTGCCTGGCCTCAGCTTCCTCCAGGGTTTCATCTCTTTCCCTCAAACTGTACCATATGTCTCTCTTATCAATATCAGAATGCTTTTGATACGCCATATCAATAGCTTCGCGAATTTTCTCCGTGAAGACAAATTTCTTCTGGTGCCTTGCAAGGACTTCCGCAAACCCTTTACGCGTGTGCTCTAGAGCTTCTGGATACTCTCTGAAGATACTGAGAAATATTTTCTCTGAGATTGGAAGGGAGGGCGTATGCCTCAAGACCATATCTAGCATCCAGGGCTTAGCACCAAGCATTATCTTCTCAAGGTGACAAAGTGAGAGGTCAACTTTTGGGTCAGCCTTCAAGATCAGTGCTAACATGCTGTCTCGCGTGCCGGAATAATCAGTGCCCTGTTCGCAAATCCATACCGCAACATCTTGTAACTGTCCTTGGGCCGAACCAAGGCGCTCGAGTAAGAGCTCCAGGTGGGGCAATGACGTTGCTGCTTTCAGCATGGCGTTAGTCACTGATAATGGTAAGTCTCGAGGCCATAGTGACAAGAGAAGCTCGGTACTCTCTTCCCTTTGCCACCATCTGCTGTAACGCGGGACAATTGACAGTATCTTAATCACAAGACCCTCCGTTACTTCGACGCCGGGCTGGTACCCTATGAGTGCTTTTAGGGTCCCGAGATCTGTTTGAGATTCGAGTATGTCAGGAGTGATGTCCACTGAAAGCTGGCGAGCCTGTGTTAGGCTTCCGAAAGCCTGTTCAGAGAGCCCAACATTCAGCATCTTTGGAGTTATTTCCAGCCCCTGACTACGATCAAACAGAACCTCCAGGTTTTCCTGACTTGGTCGTCTCTCTTCGCTGAGGAAACGAATGACAAGATCTTCTGTCACTGGCTCTTCTCCTCTCCTGTCAAGGAGAAAAGACAACAAGTCGCTGGGCTCTACCCGAGCTGCAGCTATGATGTCGCTATCCGTGATGTCTAGCGTTGTCGAGTGTCGACAAATGAGTCGGGATATATTCTGGCTTGCACCATAATAAGAGGCTGCAGACTCGAGGGCCAGCGTAAGAGCTGTGACTCCGTTTGCGTTTTTCAAAACAGGTGAGGCACCATGTTGAAGTAATTGGAGAACAACTGGCTCGTCATTGTACTGGCAGGCCAAGTGCAATGCCGAACCATGAATTGGATGAACGTAGTTGACGTCGACCCCCTTTTCCAGAATCAGTGATACGATGTCACTGTTGTTGTTCCCTTGAAAAGCTGAGAAAAGGGGAGTCTTGAAGCTTCCCGTGATTTTATCTACGCTGGCTCCGTGTTTGATCAAAAGCTTAGAGATTTCCAAGTTGCCAATAAAAGAAGCCAGCTGAAGTGGACTCTCCATTTCATGCGTTCCACCATCGGCAGTGGCGCCGTATTCAAGTAAAATCTGAATGATGCTGGTACATCTCTGTATCGTTCGGTAATCCGCACTTTCTGCATGATATTTCTGATGCCTTGTCCCTCGTTGCTGCAATTGCTGCTGTAAGGGTAAAGCGCAAGCCCATAGTGCCAGTATGATTGGGTCTCCTGGCTGAGATGATCTTGATCGGACTTTCGCGCCGCGTTGTAACAGTAGCCGTACCACTTCAAAGTTCAAGTAGTAACAAGCCACTTGCAAAGGGCTATCTTCCTCTTCATCACTGCCATCAACACTCATACCTTGTTGAATCATTCTTCGTACCAGGGGAACAGAGCCTGAGGAACACACCAAGAGGAATCTTTTCGGAGTTGGAGGTACATAGTCAAGGACAAGGTTAAGAGTTCTGTAGTCAGAGAACTTTTCCATTGTCAGTGAATCCAAAGTCTCGTCAATGATCTCAAATGGAGCCCCCCCTTCGTTAAACAGCTGTTCAAAAAGTGCCTCGACAATAGCGAGATCTCCACTTCTGCAGGCTTTCTGAAGACTGGAACTGTCGATCTTTGAGCCAGAGTCAAGAAGGAGTCTTAATATAAGCAAATCCCCTTTTTGGATCGCTGCCAAAAGTGGCGTTCGGCAGTCACAGTCGTCAACTTCTAGGTTGGTATCAGCGCCTCTCGACAAAAGCGCTTTGACGACGTTGACATGACCTCCAGAAATAGCGGCATGCAAAGGACTCGCATCTTGAACCTCCATCCTTGCCACATTAGCTTCTTTGTGGCCTCGTACATTGAATGGAGCATTGGCTTCTAGTAACAGCTCTGTCATGGCGTCGTCTCCTTTTTGACAGCTTATGATAAGAGGATGTTGGAGGCGACCCTCTTCATTGATCAGTGATGGGTCTGTATCAAGGAGTAGTCTAGCGATCTCCGTATGTCCCTCCTGTAAAGCAAGCTGAAGCGTGCTTGATGATGCTAATCCTCTTTCGTTGTGTGACTGTCGTTCAGTTCTGAACTTCAACTTAGGATCTGCGCCATGTTGAAGCAGAAGCTGTAAGATTTCGAGGTGGCCACCAACAATCGCTGCGTGCAGGGATGTGTGCCAACGGCCCTGTATCACATTTGGGTTTGCTCCCTTGTTTAGTAGTTTCTTGACGATCTGTAGCTGGCCAGTACGTGCCGCAGCCTGTAGAGAACTTCCATAGTAGTATCCCGTGGCGTCAACACCGACTCCCCGAGATAAAAGCAGATCAACAAGAGGAGTTCTGCCCAGTACACAAGCCATCTGGAGAACTAGTCCATATCTTGTGTCTTCCAGCTTGCCTGTATCGTACTTCTGTAGAAGGAACTCGAGTACCGCCCCTGGCCCTTCTTCAAAGACGTACTCCAAAGACGGGGCCTGTTCAAAGCGGCCGTCTGGGTCATCAATAATACTGTGGAATATCTGCCGCCTTCTATCGCCTTCAAAGAAATTGAGGACTTTGTCTAGAAGCGTCTTGCCTCTATCAAAATAGTCGGGAAGAGGGTGGCCATTATCCAATAGCCTGTTCATAACCTCCATGGCTTCCATTTCTCTCTGGACTGCTCCCAAAAGAGCTAAGTCTCCTTGACCTGCAAGTTTGACATCTGCTCCAGCTTCAAACAACTCCTTTACCACAACACCTGGGCATATTCTCGCTGCATATGGGAGAGGATAAACATCCTTTCCACCTAGACTGTTCGGATCGGCACCTAGTCTCAGTAGTGTTTGGATCGTTTTCTGCTGTTGATGCATTGTTTTATCTCTATACCACCTCGAATAGTAAGGCATCTCATAAGTGTCAAAAGCGCTCAGGCTGACTTGTAAAAGACTGACAAGACGACTGTCGTTAGCCGGTGTCGAACCATCTGCTCCATCAGTGGTAGTTATATGGGTACTAGTAAGGCGAGGGTCGGCAGACTGCCTCATACGTCTAAAGCGTCTGGGCTTCTCGTCTTCAGAAATGTTGGCGTTGACATCGATACCGAAGTTAGATACGAGATATTCTATAATGTCAGGCTGTCCCTTGCTACAAGCCGTGTAGACCAATCGGCTCAGAAGGAGTTCGGATCCAGATATATCGACTTTTTGCAAGAGGAGAAACTTCAACATCTCAAGATCCTTTCCGGCGGCGCTTATCAGTGTGTTGTCAGGAATTTCAGCGCGTTGTAGGTGAGAACTAAGCTTAAACAAGCTCTTGATTACCGAGACATGGCCCCTCTCTGCAGCTTTCTGTAGGCCTTCTAGGAGGTCGTTGGCTTGCAGTAGATGCTGGTGTTTGCAACTCATGATGGCCTCTAAAACGGCGACATTTCCTGAGGTGCAGCATTCCAGAAGGTCTGCCTTCAGAGCTTGTTGCTCGATGACGGCGACTTTGTACCGTTCTTTTCCTGGTGGAAGTTTGAGCCTCAGCTGGTCAATCTGTTCTTCTGTACAGCCACTCTCAAAGGCTTTAGCAAGAGTAAGCTGCAAGATATCGTGACGGCCCTCTGGTATGTTCTCTAGAGTTGAGCAGACGCGTTGAATAAAGGGACCCTTCATCTTCAATGCGTGGTCGAGCAATATCCTAACAGTGTTCAAGTGGCCGTTGGAGGCAGCTGCTTTGAGAGCAGCATCAACTTCGTAATCCATAAACCCTAGAGTTTCTTTCTGCCTCAGCAGTATCACGACAACTGCATCCCTTCCTCTTGCAGCACTAGCTGTAAGGGGACGGTTCTTCCGAGACCCGTCCTGCCTATTTTCATCGTCACGGAGAGAATTCCTCTGATCAATAGCGATCATCTCCATTTCATCGTCAGTCTCGACTCGAGTGATATTGTCACGGGCATCTGTGCCAGACCCAGGTTCGGCCGTTCTAGCTGTCCGTTTCCAAAGGTGTGGCCACAATTTAGAGCGAGGATGTTTATCTCGTCCTGGAGAAACCTCCCGATAAAGCGGCCTGTATGGTGAGGGCTGAGCTCTCTTGTACTTGGGACTCGGTGGCTCGTAAAGGAACCTGTAGCCTCGTTCCAGGAATAGCATGACGATGTTCTGATGACCACCTTCAGCAGCGGCGTGGAAAACGTCTGGGGATGAACCCTCGGCATGAACATTTGCGCCAGCGTCAAGAAGCATCTCGACAACCTTTCTGTGGCCGTGATATGCTGCCGCATGCAACGCAGTGCCACAAGATCCCGTTTTCTGGTGAAGATCTGCATCTTCGTCCAGTAGTATCCTGACAATGTCTATGTGGCCTTTTGCAGCGGCAACGTAAAGGGCATTGCCTTTCCGTTCTTCTGTGTTGATTTTGGCACCGCGCTTGAGTAGCTCTTCGACAGTGGACCTGTGGTTCATCAAGCAAGCTGAACGGAGTGGCGTGCCGAACTGACCTTCGGCTTCAATATCGAGACCTTGTTCCAGGAGATACTTGACCATATCTGTATGGCCATAGAGAGCGGCGATTGCAACCGCGTCTTTTGGGAAAGTGTCCACCGCTCCCGGTGATGCTTTAGAAATCTGACGCTGTAGCACAAATAGCTGACCGGCTTTGATCGCCTTGGCTAATCTCATTTTGTGTTTGTCTGGTGTGTCTTTGTCTACAAAGTGCTTGAACTCTGGCTTCAGAAGCTGGTCGATGACCTTGATGAAGCCATACTCTGTTGCCATCTGCATGGCTTGCTCGTAGTCATTCTCGGAGTTAATAATAGCATCATGCCTCATGAGAGAGAGCACAATATCTTCATGCCCTCCTTGAGAAGCGGCTTGGATGGCGCTCTGAAACTTCGAGCCACATTCTGGAGATGCACCGTGTTGAAGCAGCTCCTCTACAATGTCTCGATATCCTCTGAAACACGCAACATGCAACGGACTTCCATATGCACCACATTCGACGTTCAGCTCTACACCCTTCTCAATCAGAGCCGTCACGGTGGAGAGATGACCAGTAGCAGCGGCGAGGTAGAGTGTGGTGTGCCCAAGGTCATTTCGTTGGTCCCAGTCTATATTACTCTCCGACTCTGCAATAAGAGCCAGCAGGCCGTCCATACCAAAGACAGCTGCTAAGAAGAGAGGAGATGATGTTTCGTTTGGTATGGCATCAAGAGCCGGTTTCATTGGGTGACCCCTCGGCAGCAGCCGTGCAATCTCCTTCGCAGTATCTAGCCAGGCTTCGAAGGAAAGGCTGACATCATAGTCCTCATCCTCGAAGACGAATGAGATCATATCTTGAAACAGCTTGTCCTCCTTCTTGACAACCGTTGAACTCTCAAAGTGGCCTGCCCAGTGCGTAGCGGAATAGAAGAAGAAGCCTCGAGCCTGCTGTTCCAGGCTTCCACTATCAGGCGGACCACGCGCACTGACTTTTATGCAGGTCGATGCCAGCAAACTGTGAGCTACGGAAGCAGAGAATAAAGACTGCTTAGTACGGAGGATAAACTCTCTGACTGAATGATGAGCAAGTCGGACAACTTGGCGACGGAGGTCTATAACCACCAAGTTCGAGCACACAGCAGATATGTCCGCCGCTGTGCAAGGGACATCCCCTATGCCTGTTGCAGTGACAGCGGCCAGCAATGCCTCAGGATTCAATGGTGATTTCATGTAGAGAAGCCAGGAGAAGGTCTGAATGGCGAGTTGTCGTGACGTGTCTCCTGATTGTAAGATCTGCCCGAGGTCGTTTTCGTAAAGCGTATCGAGATCAGATAGAATGTTGGATTGTAGAGCTGGAAGCAGATCATGTTCGTTCTTGACTTTGCGAAGCTGCTGTATTTGTCGGTGGACCCATAGGAACCTAGAAAAAGTCATTTGATGAAGACAATAATGAGAAGATGAATGAAAAGGGAGCCTACATTTCGCCTGCACCCTCTAGCAGCTCCTTTGTCAAGCAGCTTCTTTTGTCCGGTGAGAGCCTTCCACTGATGAGTTTGGCGTCGTCAATCTTCTGCGTGATGAAACAGGCCATGTCATCGTGAATGTGGTCCGCCGTCACAATTATCTCTTTTGCAGTCGGTAACGACAAGAGGATGTCAAGGCTATTCCTGCTTGTGACTAAGACCTTGACGACGTTCTCAGCCTTTGACATGATGTCAGATAAAGACTGCAAGAGAATGCCACAACTCTCTTCTTCAACCTGCTCAACACCATCGAGCAATATTGTGATGGGGTCCTCATTGGCGACTTGAACGATGCGATCCACACACTCCTTCCTACTCAGTTTCGGAAGGTCAAGTCCCTGGAGGACAGCTGATCTTGAGCGGCGCTGGAAGTCTGAGTAGAAAAAGTCGCGAACATCACTTTGCGTTTCTGTGATCGCGAGTTGACGCAGAATGCTACGGAGGATCCCGTCTGCTGATGACCTCTCAGGCTCCGAATCGCTTTCGAGACAATAAAAGTATGCAAAGGGTGTCGATTCTGGCTGTGAAGCCTGGGTTTCCCGCAATGAGTCGACTGTCACCGAGAAAAGATTGGTCTTGCCTGAACCCATGATTCCATGGATCCAGAGTGTTGATGAAGAGCTAGACTCGCACCAGTTTCTGTAAGCCTCATGCTTCAGAAGCCACTGCCCGAAATTTGGCGTTCTGGAATCGGATATGGTCTCATGGTGGATTGAGAATGGCGACGTGGACATCCAGGATATCATCTTTATATAGTCTTCCTCTTCGATACGCTTGGTGTTACTGTTAATTTGATCTCTGAGGCGGAGAACTGTCTTCTGGATAAAGCGTAGATCTGAAGTATCTTGAAGCTTAGCTAGTTTGAGAACCTCGTCTTCTCGTGATAAGATCTTTTGTATCCCATCATTGCCCGTCCAAAAGACACTCTTGGCGAGTCGGACTGCTCGGGTCAGTGAATGTTTTTCTCGACGGGGTTGCAAACATGCCTGCAGTTGATTGTGAGAAAAAGGCAATAGTCTGTGCCAGATGTGTCAAGACTTCTGTATAAAGAACTGTGAGGGCTGTTTCAAGAGCAGGCTGAGCGTGTTCATCTCGGCCAAGATGCAGATTCTCAAACTCTTTGTATCGTGCAATGATCCGAGACACCACTTCAAGATCCTGAACCATGGTACCGTACTGTTGGACATCGTTGACTGTTACTTGAAGAAGCAGCCTGACGGCGGCCCAGGGCAGCGAAGCGTTGCTGGCATCAAACTGCACGGCCGCATCACCAACCGCTTTGAAGGAATCGATCCATTTGGCAATCTTTTCAAGAACATCTCGGACAACCACGACTTCTCCATTTGACCGCTTGAACTTCCAGCGTTTACGGAGACTACTAGCTTTTCGGGTCTCCGCTGCTTCTAGAACGGCAGCCAGAATGTCGCGCTTATGCGTCGCAGCCTGACCAAGCGATGTCTTGAGATCTGCGCCGAGGGAGTTGAATGCTTGGTCCCAGAGAGTCTGCGCACTTGCATTGCTTGAGGGAGGCATTTGCGTCGCCATGACGATTAAATAATTCTAACAATTCTTCTTTGCGCAGTTTACTCCGCTACTAATCTATTTTGCAGGTTCCAGTCCAAGTCGCGATGATTGATCGAGACACCAAGTCTCAGCCGCAATGCTCGCGACGCTTACCTTTCTAGGCTGCTATCTTGGGTGCTTGTCTTGACGCGGATGGCGTCCAGTAAAACGCTGACTGCATATGCTGGGTGTGACCAATAGATGCATTTTCAAGGCCACAGCCCAGTCTTGCGTTATCGGTCAGTTCGAGACATTGCACGCCCGTACGCTGGCAGTCCTCATTGTCAACAACCGAGGGTAATTCTTGTAAATTCTACATGTTGACGATGATGATGCTTCAATGCATGAATGCGGAATTACCAACTCGGTAAGAGATATTGTGGTTGAACTGTGAGCCTGTCCTGTTTGCTCTGCTTTCCAAACAGGCAGCCACGCGAGCGGACGCGAAAAAAGAGCGAGGTTCCAGCGGCTGTTTAGAGGCCTGTTCGCTTTCGGTCAACTGTCGGCCTCAAGCTAACTCTACAAAAGAAGGGTCACGGCCCCGACAATTGAAAATAGACTCCAACAATAAAGACTCAGATCAAACAATTTCTCTAGTGAAATAACCCTTATCGACCTCTTTAGATCTTCCAGGCATCAACCGCACGACCATGTCCTCACCAAAGACAGTCGCATTCTTCGGCGCTAGCACTGGCGTAGGCCTCTCAGCGCTAAAGCATTCACTGGCTGCAGGGCATAACTGCATCGCTCTCTGCCGAATCCCATCAAAACTTGAGGCGCACGTATCACCTAAAGCTCATCCCAATCTGCGAATCGTTCAAGGCAACGCCCACGATATAAAGGCAGTGTCTTCTTGTCTAAAGAAGGATGATGGCTCAATCGTCGATGCAATTGTCTCTACGATTGGCGGCAAGCCCATCATTCACAAAATGACGATTGACGATCCCAACTGCTGTCGCATCGGCATCACTGTCCTTCTCGATGCCCTCGCGCAAATACGTGCAGGGGGTGCAGTAGGAAGACCTCACATCACCGTCTTTAGCACCACCGGCATGTCGGACTTTGGTCGCGATTATCCCCTTCTTCTCTATCCTATTTATGCGATTGCTCTCAAGGTCCCCCACGAAGACAAAAAGATCATGGAGACCAAGTTGGCCGACAGTGGTGAAGTCTTCACCATCGTACGGGGCAGTTTGTTGGTGGACGGTGAAAGTGAAACGCCAGTGCGCGTGGGCATCGAGGATCCCAAGAACGGGATAGAGTCTTTGGAAATCGGATACACAATCTCAAGGGAAGATGCCGGGAAATGGCTGGCAGAAAACCTTTTGGTAAAGACACGTGCTGAGTACGTGAATAGGATTGCATCAATCACCTACTGAGGGGTTTAGCAGAATATCATTTACAAGGCGTTGGGGATTGGTTGGGAACACAGCGTAGACGTACATATAAATTAGCTCGTATTATCGAATTTTTGCTTGATACAAATAATATTCATCAAAACACCAAAGATCAGGGCCGCCTTGAATGAACTCTTGATGTCTTCATCAGGAGCTGGCGCGATGACCTGGCTACCCTGAGGCATCGGCACGGGAGAGAGAATGGCACAGTTGTCCGAAAATGCTCTAGCGCTTATCTTGACTACCAGATAACCTATCAGGACTTTAACACTCGGTATCGTAGCTACTTATCAGTCAAAGCTTGGGGATCAGATTGAACTGATACAATAAGTAATATACACGTTTTGATAGCCAATTTAAATCTAAGCAGTAGAGAGACACATGGAGAAGGCTTAGTACAATGAGAAAATCTACCTATGACGAATTCCTGGCTGGCCGAAAGCAGTGATAAAGTAGTGACTGATCGTACATGATAGCGATGATTGGAAGCAGCACATCTACCACGATAGTTCACCCGATGAAAAGCTCATTTCCCTCGAAGAAGAGCGTAAATCTCTATCGCGATAAAAGATCAAACTATTGCCAGTTCACGCCGTGTATACACGAGACTCTCTCATCTTTGCCGGTCTCAGTATTGCTGTTCATCACGAATGACGCCCTCCCCCGCTGTCCCAACCCCTCTCGCGTCAGATTCGGCCTCCGCGCCCGAGAAAAACGCGAGGATCGCCTCCACAGCCAAGCTCCGCAGCTGCGTTGTATGTCGTAGTCGTAAAGTGCGCTGCGACAAGCTGTCACCATGTTCAAACTGCCGCAAGGCTAACATTCCCTGCGTGGTGCCCTCCAATGACCGTCCGCCAAGATGGGCGAGGCGCTTGGAGCGCATCGCTGATAATGGGCAGGGTGTAGCAGGACAGGGTGGTGGCAGCTCTGGCACTGATCAGGTTATGAATAGACTACGGACGCTGGAAAACTTGGTCAAGGAGTTGAGTGGACAGCTTGAGGTGGCTAATGCTGCTGCGAGTAGGGGTGCGTCCTCTGGTGCTCCATCGCCTCAAGATGCTGTGAAGGATGCGGCTAGTCCATCGTCGACATCAACGGCCTCTGACGTGCAGAAACATTTTGGGAGAATGGTTATTAAGGATAAGAATAGAGAGAAGTATGTAGCTAGTGGCTTCTGGTCTCGCATCAGTGATGAGGTATGTCAACTCCAGCCCAGCTTCCTGCTGTTCATCGCTCTGACTGCCTGCAGCTCGATGGCCTGAAGATGGACACTCGTAGGATGACAGATGACGACGAGTCTTCCGAAGATGAAGACTTTCCGGTCAGCACTCCCTCAACTCAAGAACTCTACCGAGAACCGTCGGAGCGGCATGCTTTCTTGTTTCGAAACAGCCAAGCTCCTGCATCGCCCGGCGAACAGGACTTTAGCCCGTTACCATCACAGATCCCCTTCTTATTAGATGTATTCGATGAGAACATTAACCTCATCATGCACATTGTGCATATGCCGAGCATCAGAAAGATGGTTCGTCCTTCACCTGGGACAGCGGCCAAGGTGTCTCTCAAGCACCAGGCGCTGCTCTTCTCCATCTACTACGCTGCCATCACATCCATGGAGGACGACGATGTGCTAGCCAATTTTGGATCTACGAAGACGGAGCTCAATATGAAGTTCCGCCGAGGCCTTGAACAGGCTTTGGCACAAGCAGACTTCCTCAACAACCCGGATATTGTCCTTGTTCAGGCCTTGGTCATCTTCCTATCTCTCGCGAGGCGGTACGACAGCCCTGTTTACGTGTGGATGATGACTGGTTTGATGATTCGTATGGCTCACGCTGTTGGCCTCCATCGAGATGGTTCAAGGTTTCAGCATCTATCGCCCTTTGAAGTTGAGCAACGCCGTCGCCTTTGGTGGATGATCATTACTGTTGACATTCGTGCGTCTGAAGATCAGGGGACTGAGTTCTCGATCACACAAGACAGCTTCGATACCAAGATACCTCTAAACATCAACACTTCGGACATTGAGCCTGAGACGAAGGAGACTCCCCCGGAGCGCAGAGGCGTCACAGACATGTCCTTCGCACTCTCCATGTGTGAACTAGCTCAAGTTTCGAGACAGTTGATGGCATCGAGTATTCACTCATCTGGTCCTACCCTCGAGGAGCAGACTAAGCTGCTCGACGGTATCCAAGAAAAGCTTGAGAACGGCTACCTTTTCCGCTCCGCTAACCCAGAAGATATAGCCAACTGGGTCGGGATCGTGTGCGCACGGCTTGTGCTTTCCAAGCTGACACTCTTAGTGTATCTTCCGTCGCTGTTTGCGTCGCCAAATGAGCGGTTCTCGGACGAGATTCGAGACAAACTGCTCGTCGCTGCTATCGAGGTCGCGGAGCATAACCACGCGCTCAATGCCGAGACAAAATGCCGCCAGTGGCGATGGATCTACCAGACGTATACTCACTGGTATGCGATTGTATGGCTTCTGATTGAGATATCCAGACGGCAGTGGTCGCCTACTGTTGAACGCGCATGGGTGGCTCTGCACAGCGTCTGGCTGATACCGTCGCAGCACAACATGACCAAGAATGCGCGTATGTGGATTCCGCTACGTCGATTGATGGCTAAAGCGAGGAGCCATAGAGACGAACAGCTGGTGCAAATTCGGAACAACCCTGTTATGATCGAGAAACTGGAGCAGGCTGATCGCTCGCTTCCTGTTCCTATCAGCCCGGAATCGTCACAGGAGGCAAATTCGCAACATCGATTTCTTGAGCATTGGCGTTCCGCTGTCGGAAAGACTACATATGGTACTTCCGAGCAACTTGTACCTCAAGCCAGTGATATCACCACGACCCAATCCCCAGCCAATCCGGCCATGGGTAACAATGCCACTCAGTGGGCAAACCCCTCGTTCGACTTTGCTTCTTATCACCCTGGTCTTCAGATGGGAGTAGCTGGTGATACATTACAAACAGAGATGAACAATCTTCCCCAATCATGGGCCGATGGCCAGCCTGGAGATGCAGATGTTGCATCATGGCTTTGGACCGACATGGATCAAAGTGGCAACGGATTGGGAGGCATCGATATCAATATGGATATTGATACTGACATTGACTGGAATACGTGGCTACAGTCTGCTACAGGCATGGAATTGAATCAAGGAAACACGGGGCCATCTTGAGTAATTATGGATAAGAGGCCTCAGAACTTCAGTCCAAGAATGATGCATGTATGGAGCAAATACGAATCAGGATAGCATGAGGGTCGATTTGACTGATCGGGGGCGAAATATTGGATGGAATCCAACGTATCATGTTTCTGGAGTACCGTACTATGTATGAGGTTGCTAGAGCCTTTGGCTGAACTCCTCCGAACCGTACAGCTCCTTCTGGCGCTCAAGCACAGCCGGGTGACGAATCACTCCTGGCTTCAGCTTGCCGAAGTCCAAGTCAACGCCCTCCTCCATATATGGAAATGGACCAAGAGGTGTAATGGCAAGGGGATTGATCTTGTAATGACTCTTTGTGTACTGATCCAAGATTAGTCCTATTCAGGAAAATGGGTTACAGACTTACGTTTTCTTTGATATGCCTAAAGTCTGTCGTTTCTTTGAAACCTGGAACATTCCAGTAGAGATTCTTGAGCCACTCATGAATGACTGGGTAGTTGGCACGAATGGTTCCGAGATCGCATTTGAAGTGACCGACATAGACAACATCAAATCTGACGACAGTGGCATACGCGCGTATGTCGACTTCAGTGAGCTGCTTGCCAAGGATATAGGGGCCTCCATTTTGGTGAATCAGTGCCTCAAGCTTGTTGAGTGCCGCGAAGACTGTTGGCACATTGTTGTTGTAGTCCTCCTGGGTCGTTGCGAATCCAGCTTTGTAGACACCACTATTGAGGTCTCGTTGCATCCAAACATTGATGTCGTCAATGGTCGATCTCAAGTTCTCGGGATAGAGGTCAAGGTCTCGCCCGGGGCTCTTCGAGTCAAGGATGGAATCGAAGGCTGTTGGCAACCAACGAAGTAATTCGTGGCTCTCGTTATTGACCATTCGATTCTCCTTCTTGTCCCAGAGAACAGGTACACTGTACCGGCCTTTATAATCAGGGTCATCTCTGAAGTAAACCTCGTGCATATACTTTGATTTGAAGAGGTGGTCTTCGGTAGCCCCTTCATAGACATCATCCGGAGGACTCGGAAACTGCCAACCAGGCCATCCCTTATCATCACCCTTGGGGTAGGGCTTCACGACGGATAGACTGATGATATCTTGGAGACCTTTGAGATGCCGAACAAGATTTGCACGGTGAGCAAAAGGGCAGAAGAGTCCGATGTAAAGATGGTAGCGGTCCTTCTCGGGCTGGAATGGGCCATCCGAGGTAATGACCCCGTGCCACGAGTCATCAGGGCTACTATGGACAGTCATCTTATGAGCTCAAATCAGCGACAATGATGTATAGAACTTGTGCACTTATCACATATGAGGATGTGAGGTTCGTATGGCGAGATAGAGTGCTGACCCCGCCCGCTTGATGACGGATACTCGGAATTGGAGGTCCGGTTCCGGAACTGGACTCGGAACTGAACTTTACTGAAGTACATATCAGGCTTTTATAGTAGTTTAATATCTAGAAACGGATGGAAATAAGGCATTGTGTGTGCTGAAAATGATACACCGGAGTGCAGGCGAATTCTACGGTATTTAATGGCGACCAACGAACAGGCATCATGGTTGAGAGATTCGAACGATACAGCTCAGTCACAGAAATGGAATCTGGGAGAAGAACCTGCGTTATATAAATGATAGTATGTAGTGTCAGGCCGCGTTCGCCTTTCACTGTCTCAACCTAAGTATGGAAGAACAGGATTAAAGAGAGTATAAGAGAATAAATTAGGCAATGACAGATGTCAGAGACTTTCAGAGTAGAAATCGCAAGGGTAAAAGGTGAAAACAAAGGTTCTCTCGTTGAGATGTGTGTCAGAAGTGAGGAAACGAGTGTTGATTGCCCTGCATGAATATCCCCCAAACATTGTCATCATCATCCTAGCACATAAGTCGTAAGCCGTCTAGCCCAATGATTCCAGACTTGGGGCCAGTCGTAAGTGCGATTTTGCATCAAGCAAGATCGGGGTAAGCTTTTTTGAGCATGAACGGGTGGCCATGAGTTGCTGGCCTAAGTTGAAGTTTTATCAGGCTTGCCTGGACCACCTGGCTTACCTGGGTGATTAGGTTTCCCAGGCTCAGGATAGTCTGGCTTGCCAGGTCCATCGGGTTTTCCAGGTCCATCAGGTTTGCTTGGACCTTCTGGTTTGCCTGGACCGTCTGGTTTGCCTGGACCATTTGGCTTTCCTGGGTGATCAGGTTTTCCAGGCTTAGGATAGTCAGGTTTACCAGGTCCTGGATAGCCAGACTTACCAGGGCCAGGATGATCAGGTTTTCCTGGGTGATTAGGCTTTCCCGGATGATCTGGCTTACCACCTGGGTGGTCAGGCTTTCCTGGGTGACTAGGTTTACCGGGTCCAGGATAGTCAGGCTTGCCTAGGTGATCAGGTTTATGAGGCTTCGGTGGATAATGAGGCTCAGGCTTGTGCGGCTTAGGAGGAGGATAGTAAGGTTCGGGCTTAGGATGCTTAGGAGGCGGGTAATGAGGTTTCCCAAGACAGGCCAGGGTTGTTCTCCCACGGTTTATGGGCCTTGCTTGGATGATCTGGCTTTCCTGGCTTGGGATAGTCAGGCTTCCCACGGTAATCAGGCTTATGGGGCTTGGGAGGAGGATATTGAGGCTTTGGCTTTGGCTTGTGAGGCTTGGACTTTCCAGGCCCGCCATATTCTCCCCAGCTCTTTACGGGCTTGTGCTCAGGGTAGTAGACCTCGCTGCCAGGCTCGGCAACAGGAGCAGAGAAAGCACCTGAGATCAGAGCCAAGAGGGTAACAGCAGACAGCTTCATCTTTGTAGATGGTTGGCAGGACTGTGCTGCAGTAAAGAAAAGATTGTAAAATGGGTTGCAAAGTCGCTTTAAAGAGTGAAGAGGCGGTTGAAGGAGTAGAGCCGAGAAAGTGAAGGGCGGATGAGGAAGGGAAGAGAACAGATCTGGAGGGGGAAACGGCTAGCTTTTATGTTCTTTTCTCGTCGCTGCATGAGATGTGAGAGTCATCATACAACAACTGCAGTTGGTCTCCATCACTGTATACTATTGCACCCCATCGCGAATGCATCGACTGGGATCGTGTGAAATCCACGTTGAGTTCATGGTATGCCCACCTACAGTCACTTGGAGAATATCCGGCAGGCATGCATCATGATGCCCTAGTTCTTACCCTCAAAACAAATACGTGGCTTACCTATCGGATGAGAACTCCCGCCTTGATTCTTAGATGCGATTGGCTTCTACAAGGGCATCACCCTTCGAGCCCGACATGACTGTTTCTCTCGGAACGGAGTTGGTACGCTGAAAAGTTCTGCCACATGGGGATATTGCAGAACAATCTTGTCATTGCCGTCGACTTTCAAGCGGTGGCTTGCTTACCAACAGAAATTTGTGTCTTCTCGTATCATGCATGCACTTTTTCAATGTGGTGTCTTCATGCAGAAGCAGAGAGCAAAAGTTGGGTCGAGGTTCCCCTAAGGCTGAATATCGAAACATTCAAGGTAAAATCCCACCAACGGGTGGTGGGAATACTTGCGGGGTTGCTGTGGCCGACTGGTCTTCAGGTGCCGTTCGGACAAATGAACTCTCCGTGTCCATTGCGGCTATAGGTCAGCTTTAGATGGAATAACCCAGTTGATGTGAAACAATAATTCAGGGGATACATCGTATTCATTTACTGTCGAATAGAAAGAAAGCGAAAGAGCTTTGCTGGCACAATAACAGCTTCTCACTCCGCAGCTTGGGTTGCTGCTGCTGTACCTCTCCGAGATCTCACAACCGAGTCTTCCGGAGATAATCTTTTACGCATGACACAACACGGTATGCTACTCATTATGCATATTGTGTGTAGGGCGAAATGGGTCTGGTCGAGTTGGTCACCACCAATCAAGACGTTACCAGTGGTTGCATACTCAGGAATGTGGCTATCAAGCCAAACCGGCCTCAACGTTGAGGCACTTGTAACAGTCAGATCCAAATTCAATTCTGTATTAGCATCAGATCCAAGCTCAAATTTATGGTTGTTCTTGTCTCTAAAATGACCGTGCCTGGAGCTATCATCCACGTACCTGGGAACCTGAGAACACGCTTAGCACGATGATATGGTTACAGTGTCATCTTGAATCGATTATGACTGAGTAAAAGAACTCTATTCAAACTTTCTAATATGCGTATCAAGTCGACCAAAGTCATTCAACTTAGCCTGAATTGGTGTTTTCATCGATCGATTTTGCTTTGGTCGATTCTAGAGAGCGTGAATCGTGAAGTTCCCCATCACCAACACTATATGTGAGTGTGATTATGCAGTCGCCTTACGCAAGCTCGATGCGGTGTTTCCGTTGTGCATCAGGAGAATATCATTGGTACCGGCCTAACAGCTCGTGTTGAGTTTTATGCATTGATGCATGGCTTACAGTCATAACTTGCATCTCGCGATCTCTACTCGTCAAACGACCCCCGAGCCTTGCGCGACTAGTGAGAATTGCGATATTCGTGAGACGTATTGCCTCATTTGTCCACCAACAGAGCGTATGTTGTCGAGGGTGTGTCATGATTCATCGCTAGTGACACTCAGAACAGGAAACGAAATGGTTCGGCTCCCCATCTTGATAATTTGAGGGTGTGATGACCTGTCCATTTCTGTATGCACAACATTCAATAGTCTTGTTTAGGGTATTTTTAGCTCTTATCAGGGACTTTCTTTTGGACCAACTACACCTCAAAATGGAGGCCCAATCCTGATTTGGCCAGATCATGACATCACGTGAGATGTGAAACAGATGAGTCTTCGTATTGATTCATACCTGCATTAGTTCGAGGTCTGGGTTCGTTTGACTTGAGTGCATAAACATGGTCGAGACACATCACTTGGTACTGTCTTGCCAGAAGCTTGGACTATTGACAGTTAGATACTCAGCCGCATGCAGTGTGACCTCTTAAAGAGTGTTCTCGACTCCAATTGATCCAACAGCCTTTACAAATGATCACTGATTCCAGCACATTCTACGATTTAGAGTCTTCTTTCGACACGGAGATCCTTTAGTCCATAGTTCGGCTTAGCTATCCCCGTTATGTTTAACCTTATTGCCTAACTCACAGCCTGTTTCCAGTCATATCCGCTATATTTATGCCATCTATGGTTTCCGGACTCCTGCGAATCCTAACAGTGACAACGAAGCTGTGTAACGCGAGAAGCATTGCAGAGTTCCACGACCTTCTTAATGGTTTGTGGAAATTGAAGCTAGGAGGACAGTATCACCTTTGCTCGTCTGGTCGCTATGGCCGTATGCGCAAAAAAGTTCACTCTGATTGGATTCACGTCAGCGTTGTTACTGGTCCTGATATACAAATCCATTGCCAGCCAAGGAGAGGTGATACACCTATACTGTGTGATTTTCGTCTATGACACTAATACCTACAAGTGTCCACATAAATCACCATTGCCATGAATGGAAGCTATTACTTGCTTGTTAAGTTGCATGATGTCACTGTATGCAATGATAATGCTGCATCTGGTGTTTACAAATCATCTGCTTCTCTCCGCCCTTCCGACTTATTGCGGAGGCCAGCTCAGGAGTGAGCCCACATCAGTACAGGTCCCTCTTTCTACTTCAGACGGGCCATCGCGGACCAGTGAGACGCACTTTCAAAGTAATGAAGATCTTCCGTTAATAGCTATCGAAGCCCGATCTGCAATTCTCGTGATTCCTTTCTAGTGCTGCAGGATTGCAGTATGCACTTCCGTAGGGTGCTAGCTTACATCGCGGTGCAGGTTTCATATTCCTGCTTATGCTCCGTGCACTAGACCTGTGCTCCCCGCCCGTTGACGAGACAGTATCTCGCTCAGGTTAACTCAAGTAGTTACAAGCTTACTGCCACAATGGCCATCAGCTAAAAAGGACATGATACAGAAGACAGACTACAGTGCATCAGATGCTGCTGCATGTTCACTTGTCGTGTAGCCGTTGGCTCATCTATCCTGATCCTAACACAAGCCGTGATATTATTAAGGTTGACTGTGTCTGGACAACAACGAAACGCAGCTCAAACTCTTTCTCCATAAGATCGCCAGAGTATCATACGCAAGTAGTGCAGTAAGAGATGCTCAAGAGAAGTAAGTGGGTGTGTCAGCTCTACGGTACTATTTAAGAGAAGGAATGGAGTCTATGTCCCATAGGAGTCTGAACCTTCTACACATAGTGTTCAGTGTTTCCAACCAGTTATTGCAACATTATCCCAGCCCAAAAGATCACAACTGATAGTACCCTTGAACTTTTGGTACTTGTTTCCAGTAAAGACTATATAACCAATGCCTGATTGAGTCGCGTCGAGTGGTGAATGATCCTCCGAGGCTGCGACCGATTGAGGCTTCACAAGGACATTTCCTCTCCATGAAAGCCAGAACTTTGGTTGTCGGAAGGTGTTCTTCTCAAAGTTTTCAGACCGTAGCTCTTCAGTGGTCTTGTAGTCATGAGGCTCGTTGGGGCGGTTATCTTCATCTCCGGAAGCCTCAAATGATTGCTGTTCGGGGCAGGTCTCGTGCTGTTGATCATCAACGTCGAATTCATCCGCTGATTTTCCCCCAGCGATATGTTCTGCGTTTTCGGCCTCGCAATCTGGTTCCGTTGAAATATTTGCGCGATCCAAGATCTCGTGGATTTTCTTCCGACTTCCTGCCATGATAAAGGAAGCATCCAACACGCCGGGAAGAAATAGGTCGCCTTGCAACCCATCTTCCCTATCGGTAAACCGAAGAACCTCAAACCGCGCCGAGTTCTCGGAGTGACGTTTATATTTTACATCCCTTTGATCTTTAGTTGGGTCCCGATCGCATGGCGACGTAAGGGCCAGGGAATGGGCTTTAGGGCATTGAAGCTGGTATGAGCCGAGGATTCTTGAAATGCTTAAAGCGCTAGAACGTTGTGGTATGAATTTGCGAGTCGTCCGATTATGAAAGGCGCGCGAGGAAAGCATTTCCTCTTGCCAAGATTGGTCCATTTTAGAAGGATGAGTAAAAAGTTACTGGGGTAGAAGGCAGGTATGATAGTAGTGGTTTGAAACAGGGAAACTAGTTTATATTACGTTTATATTTATAGATAATATAAGGTAAAATACTAAGCTTTATAAAATATTATATCTTTTAATAATTAAGTAATATATATTAAATTTATTAATATAAAAATATATTATTAATACCTTATAAATTAAATTTTATTTAATATTAAATAATTATAAATATATCATAATAGCTTAACCAGGCTAACTAGTTTATTAATTATATAACCTTAAGACCCCCTAAAATCCCTTATAAAAATCCCTTTTAGAGAATCTTCTCTCTTTAAGCTTTAATTAATATAATACTATTATATTTATTTAGCTTATTATTTACTATAATAATTCTAAAGCTTTTACTTAAGTTATTTAGGTATAATAGTTAATTAATAAAAAACTATAGTAATTAGCCTAAAATTAAATAAGTTATTAGTAATAACCTTAAGAGTTATTAATAATATTACTTTAATAAATTAAAAAAAATATTTTAAATAATAATTTATTTTATTAAATAAGTTATATAGTTAATTTATATTACTATCTTTAAGGTTTAAATTAAATAGCTAAAAGAAGAATTTACTTTAAAGTAAGAAATAAAAAAGTTAAAATAATTAATTAAAAAGTTTATTAAGATTTTCTTTAAAACCTAAAAGGGAAATATTTAAAATGCCCTTTTAATTAATATTAATAATAAAAAACCTAATTAAATTAATAATAATATTTTATTAAGTTATTATAGATTTTATAAAAGCTTTTTTTTTAATAATAATAGAAAAGTAAAAGCTAAAAATATTATTACCTTTAAATATCTAATTACTTTTAGAAAAAGAGATAAATAGCTAAATAATATAAATTAAAGCTTTAAAGAAGCCTATAAGTAATATTATATTAATAAAAGTTAGATTCTCTTTATATATAATAATATAACCTTAAATATATAATTTATATAGTTAAGCTATTTAAATAAATAAACTTAATTTTATAAAGAAATACTTAAATAAAACTAAAAAGCTTTTAAAAAATAATCTTTAATCTTTATAAAAGATAAAAAGAATTATTAAATTTTTATTATAATTTAACTTAAAAGTACTTAATAATAATTAAAGTAATTTCCTTAAGACTTTTATAAATATTTTATTTTTATTAAAATTACTTTTTATATAAACTTAATACTATTATATAAATATATTAATATTATATTAAATTACTTTTAACCCTTTATAATATTATAGCCTTTTAAAGAGATATTAATTTACTTAAAATTAAAAAGAGATTAATATAACTTACTTAAAGATTATAGAATATATTAAACTATAAAAATAAATATATTAAAAACTTCATTAAGACCTAATTAGATAAAAAGAAACTCTATATATTTAAAGAAAACTTAAAATTATATTTATTATAATGCCTTTAAGATAATAACTTAAATTATATTTTAATTTAATAAATAAAAAAAAAAGATAAATAAAAGAAAAATTCCTCTTTATAGTAAAATATTATAATTACTATAAAATAAAATATTACTTTAAAAATTACTTTAAATTCTATAAAATTAATTAAATTAAATAATTAAAAAACTAATTTTAATTAAAAATAAAAATTAATTTTTAATTAAAAACCCTATAAAAGATATTAATTATTATTTAAAATACCTTTAGATTTAATTTAAAAAAAGAATCTTTATTATTATTAAGATATAAGGTTATAAAAGTATTAATATATAAGTATATTTAAATTATAAAATAAAGATTAATATTATTAATAAGACTTTTATTAAGTTTTAAGGCTTTTAATAATTAAAAGATATAAATATTTCTTTATAAGAAGTTAATAATAATTAATTAAAGATAATAAAAAGATAGAAAGTGCCTTTTATTTTAATAGATTATTAAAAATAAATTAAAAAAATAACTAAAAGCTTAATAAATATTAAAGAAAAAGATTATAATAAATCTATCTTTTTTTTATAGTTACTTTAAAAGACCTTTAAATTATAATTAACTTTAAAACTAAAAAGTAATAATTTAAAAAATATTATAATAGCTTAAAACTCTTTTAATTTGAATAAATCTTAAAGAAAACTTAAAATAAAGTAAAGATCTTTATTATTATTATTTTTAAAAAACCTTACTATTTTTTAAAAAAAAAACCTTAAGAAATTTAATTAAATAGTAAAAATACCTTTTAAATTTAAGATATATATTAAGGTCTTTAATTATAATAAGATAATTAAGGTCTTTAACTTTAAGAAAATAGATTATATTATTAATTTAATTAAAGGAAAGAAACCTCTTTATAGGCCTATTTACTTATTATTATAGGCTAAATTAAAAGAGCTTTATAAATATATATAAAAAAACCTAAAAAGTAAATAAATCTGCCTTTTAAAAAGCCTTATTAATTTATCTATTTTATTTATATTAAAGATAAATAGAAGATTTTATTTTTTATATTAATTACTATAAACTAAATATAATTAGTATTAAGAATTAATATCTTTTATTTTTAATTTTAAAGATTATAAATTAAATTTAAAAAGTAAAGTATTTCTTTAAAATTAATATTAAAGATATATACTATTAAATTTATATTTAAAAGGAAAATAAATAAAAAACTATATTTTAAATTAAATACAATTACTTTAAATATATAGTTATACTATTTAAACTAGCTAAAATATTTATTATATTTTAATATTATATTTATTAAATCCTTTAAGGCTTTATAGATATAATTTATATTATTTACTTAAATAATATTTTAATATTCTTTAAGATTAAAGAAAAATATATAAATTACCTTAAATAGATCTTTAAATAAGTAAAGCCTACTAAATTATATATAAAACTCTTTAAGTATTTTTTTTTATTAAAATTAAGTTAAGTTTTTAAAATTTATTTTAATTATTAAAAAAGTAAAAATAAATTTAATTAAAATTTATATTATTATTAAATAACTTAAATTAATAATATATAAAGAAATTTAAGTATTTTTAGGATTTTATAACTTTTATAAGAGATTTATTTATAATTACTTTAAGGTTATAGCTTTTTTAACTACTTTACTAAAAGGAAATTAAAATAAAAAAAAACTAAAGGTTATAAAATTAAATAATTAAAAAATATAGATATTTTAGGCCTTTTTTATTAAGTTTAAAAAGGCTTTAATTTTAAGGTATTTTAATTTTAAAAAATACATTTATCTTAGAATAAATATATTAAATTATATTATAGTTAATATTTTATTTTAATTAAATAATAAAAGAAATTACTATTTTATAATATTTTAATTTTAAAAGTTTAATAATATTAAAAGGTTATATAATATATTAAATTAAAAGATAATAGCTATTATAAAGTTATTTAAGTATTAATAATATTACCTTAAAGAATCCTTAAAATAAATAGAAGTTTTAAGTAATTATTAAAATCTTTAATTATTTATAAAAAATATTAAATTAAATAGAAAATAAATATAATAATATTTATATTTAATAACTTATAACTTTATAATTAAGTATAAAAAAGGATTTATAAATTCTATTAATACCTTTTTAAGACCTTTAAAGGTTAAAGAAAAGATCTATTAAAAGCTAAAATTAATTAATTCTTTAAAAAAAAAGATAATTAAAATATAAGTATTAATAAAAGGTTAATAATATAAAAAGAGGTTAAGTAAAATACTTAAAAAAAGGTAATTTTACCTTAAACCTTAAATAGGTTTAAGTTAAATAAAAAGTCTTTAGGTATTAAGATTAACCTAACTTTACTATTAAATAATATAAATAATTTAGGCTAAAAACTTAATATTAATATATAATTTTATAATATATAAAGATTATCTATAGTAATTTTTAATAAAATTATAAAGAAATCTTTATATTAAAAAAAACCTTTTAAAAATAAAATATTAAAATTAATAATTAAAGTTATTAAGTTAACTTAAATAAAAAATAAATTAATATTTAGCTAAAAGATTAAAGTATTTTAAGTAAATAAAAGAAAAGGTTTTTAAAAATAAATAGTAAGAAATAACCTTTTTTATATAAAAAAAAGGCTTTATATACTATTAGAATTTAACTTAAAATAAGAGATATTATAACTATATTATAATAATCTTTTAATAGGTTACTTTAAAGTTAAAAGAACCTAAAAGCTAATTTAAAAAAAGCTTTATTAAAAAGGCCTAAAAATTAATATAAAATAATATATAGCTATATATAGTATTTATTAAAGGATAATATCTAGAAGATATTAACCCTATAAAAAGCTTAAAAGTCTATTAATTTTTTTCTATCTCCTTAAAGAAATATTTATAGACTTTATTATAGAATTATTATTAGTAATCTTTAAAGGCAAATAAATTAATATAATCCTTATAATAGTTAATAAATTTATAAAGTTTATATAATTTCTATCTATCTTTATAAAGATTATTATATTTAAGTTTATTAAGCTTTTTTATAAAGAAATAAAATTATAGTTTAATATATTAAAAGGTATTATTTTAAATAAAGGATTAGTTTTTATAAATATATTTTAATTAGAATTTTATTATTACTTTAAAATTAAATAAAGATTATTTATAGTATTTTACCTTTAAATTAATAGGTAAATAAAGTAAATAAATTAAACTTTAGGTTATTACTTAAAGAGCTTTATTAAAAATAACTAAAATACCTAGCTAAAACTCTTTTAAATTATATAATTTATATATAACTTAATAGTTAATATTACTATAAGTATAACGCTAAATAGGGCCTTTATAGGATTTAACCTTAATTTTTATATTACTATTAGAAATAGTAGCTCTTAAAGAGAGGTCCTAAAAGTAAAATAAAGAATTTAAAAGCTATAAAAGCTAAAAGATAGATTTATAATATAGTAATAAAATACTATTAAAAAGTAAGTTAAATACTTTAACTTTAAGTATTAAGAGATAAGCTTTAAATAAAAATAATTAATTATATTATTAACTAAAAACCTTAAGCTTAAAAGAAAAAAGAAAAAGTTAGCTTTTAAATTTATTAGTCTTTTTAGGATTATTAAAAGAATTAAGCTATAGATATATAAGCTAGACCTTTTAAATTAATATATATAAATTTATAATATCTTTTATATAAGCCTTTTAAAGCTATATTAAATAAGATCTTTAATTTAACTTACTGCTTTTTTATTAATATTACTTTATTTACAGCTTTTAAACATAAGGTTAATTAATTATATACCTTTATATATATAATTAATTAGTAGATTTATTATTAACTTTAGGTTTATTTAGCTTTTACTAACTAACTTATATAAAAGTTAACTTAATTCCTTTAATTTTAACTTTAATAAAACCTTTAGTTTAACCTTACTATTACCTTACCTTTATCCTAAAACTCTATTTATAGATATACTGTCCCTTTACTTTTATAGTTTTAAACTATAATTAGCCTATTATATTAAGAGTAATATCTCTTTTACTATAATAACCCTTTTAGCTATATTAAGAAGCCACTTTTTATATATATTTAAGCCTATAAAGGCAATAAAGAAGGCAGCTCAATTTAATTTAAGGGAATAACCTTTCCTTAAGACCCTTTTTAGGTCGTTTAGACCTAATAGCTTATTATTAACCTAATTTAAAGTAATTAAGCTAAAATAGCCTATATAATAGATTAACCTAATTAAATTGCAATTAAAAATAGCTATTTTAATTAAGTTAAATTAGCTCTTTAATAAGAAGTTTTTCCTAATAGTAGCTATTATTATATAGACCTCTTTTAGTTCTTTTCTATTAGCTCTCTATAAGGCAGGCCTAATAGCTATATTAAGGTTATAGCCAGTTATATAATAGGCCTAATTATATAGCTATAGGCTATTTTATATAGTAGGTATTATATTAATAGTTATAATTAATATTAATAGCTATAATTAATAAATATAAGGAAAGTTAGATTAGGGAATATACTTAAGTATAATAAACTTAGCCTGGTATATTAAATAGGTTAATTAAAGATGTTTTAGCTAGAATAAAGAAAGAAGGCTAATATAGCTATTAAGGGGTAAACCTGAAGGTAGTATTAATACTACTTAATTAAGGCAGTAATTATACTATTAAAGCAGATAAACTTTATATAATTTTAACCTTAAAGATATAGGCCTACTATAAGGGCCTTATTATTTAAGCCTATATATATAAAGTTAATAGCTTAATAGCCTTATTAGGCTAATAGTAAGGAAAAAAAATATATTAAATAAAATATTAAAAAGATAATAAATTTTTATTATTATTAAACCTTAAAAAAGAAAATAATTAATTAAAATTAAAAGAAATTAAAAAAAAAGAAATTTAAAAAGAAATATATTACTTAATAAAATAAAAAAAATAATTTATAAAATATAATTAATAGGTTATTACTATAAATATAAAAAATACCTTTTAAATTATTATTATTTAAAAGAAGCTTTAAATTAAATAAAAAAGAAAAAGGCTATAGCTATAAGTAAAATAAATACTATAAAAAAAAGAAGGCTATAAAAAGATAATATATTAAAGTCTAAAAATTAAAGTAATTAAAATACTTAAAAAACTAAAAGAAGTAAAACTAACTATAGGTAAATCTCTTTTTATTTTAATTTATTTCTTTAAAAACTATAAATTACCTTTAATTTCTACTTTTAAACCTAATAGTAATAAAATTAGCTATAAGCCTAATTCCCTATAGGGCTATCTTTTAATATAAAGTTCCTTTTAGGGTAATTATAATTATAAAAAATAAATACTTTTAATTAAAATAAAGGATTAATAATTATATTTCCTTAAAGAAATAAAAGGGTTTTAAAGGTAGATATTTAAATTATCTTATTAATAGAATTACTATTTAAGACCTATTATTATTTAAGTAAATTTATAATAATTAAAATAAAGGCTATTTTATTAAAAAGATTAAATAATAATTTAGGCTTAAACTATTAGGCATTTAAACTTATAAAAGGGAAAAATTAGTTAAATAAAAGATAATTAAATAAGTTAATTAAAGTAAATATAAAAAATAAAATTAAAATAAAAACTAAAGTTATAATAAAAGTAAGACTTTTAAAAGGATTATTATTTAAGTAAAAGCTAAATAAAAAAAAAGTCTTAAGATATATTATAATATTATAAAAATTACTTTTTAATATTTACTAAAGTTATTAATTAAATATTAGGTTTATAACCCTTTAAGCTATAAAATTAAAATTTACCTCTTTTAATTAAAAAGTTTAATTAGTTTTATATATAATCTAGATTTTAAAAAATTAATAAAATTAATAAAAAATAATATAAATAAAGTATTAAAACTTATAATAAAAATTAAAAAGGTATTATAAAGATATATTTATTAAATATAATAGTAAATTATAATAACAATATATAGAAATTTAGCCTTTTATATTAAAAAATATTAATAAAAAGGCAATAATATTAAAGAGAAATATAAAATTTACAATAAAAGTATTAATACCTTTAAACCTAAAGGTAAATATATAGGTTTCTTTTAAGTAATAAAAGAAAATTAAAAGCTAAATATAACAGTTAGGGTTTTCTAAATAAGTAAACTAATCTATATTAGGTTTATATTTATAAAAGATATAAGGTATTATACTAAATACATTAGGTTATTATATCTCTTAATAGTTAATAATATATATTAGGCTTATTAAGGTAAAGAAATCTTATTAATAGCTAGTAAGCTAAGTTCTATCTAATATTAAGTAAATATATATATATACTAAGGTAGTTTATAAGGAAGGTAATATAATATAAGGTTATTATTAGTCCTAAAGTAATACAGTCCTAAAATGCTATTAATCTTAGTCCTATTAGTCCTCTATCTAATTAGCTATTAGGAAAGACTTAAGATAGAGTTTTTATAGGATATATATAATATAACCGCTAAGGTTATAATATAATCTCTCCTTTTTAACAGTCTTATCCTTAAGGCCTATTATCTTAATTAATATTAATCTTCTTTTAATAAGTCTTAATTTAAACCTTTTATTATTATATTCTATAATATCTAACTGTATATCTAAATAGTTATCCTATAAGGACTATAAAATCTAAATGCTTATATTATCTATTAAGTTTTTTAATAAAGAGGCTAATATACCTTATACTTACTATTTTTAGATAGGCAAGAAATACCTAATATCTACTAATTCTGCTTACTATAATAAGTATATTTAGGCTAAAAAATCTTATAATAGTACCTATATTATATCTTTTTATAAGCTCCCTTTTTCTATTAAGCTTTTCTTTATTAATTATAGTAATTATAAATTTAATAAAATAAAAAAAGAAATTAAAAAATAATAAAAATAAAGTAAGTGAGGATCTCCTTAAGCTTTATAAAGAAATAGTAGCCTTATAATTTCACTTAGCTCTAGCTGCTAGTTACTTATTATAAATTTATAAAATTTAAAGTTATATAAAGGAAAAACATTTAAAGGTTACCTATTACAGTCTCTAGAAAATAGATTAATAAGATATAATTTTATCTGGCTTAAATATATATAAAAATATATTACTTTATAACCTTTAGGTAGATTATATTTTTAATAATATAGATTAGTCTTCCTTAAGTTTAGGTAATAACTTTCTTAATGCCTTTCCTTTATTTAAGTTTAGTAAAAGTTCTTTAGGAGTTATTAGGCATTAATAAGGTATTTTAGTAATTCCTATATATTTTCGTTTTTTAAGTAGTCTTTTTATTTAATTAAGTATTCTATTTTCTTATTAATTATCTTTATTTCTTAAATTACTTCTACTTTATAAGCTTTTAGTTTTTTTACTTCTATTAATTTATTATATATTTTAATATAAATTATATTTACTGCTAATTTAAGTAGTAAGATATAAAAAATAAAATAGATCTTAACTTTTAATAGTAGGTCTAGTTTATAATTATTCTTTATAACCTTCTTAATAATTTTATATAGTCCTATATACTTAAAGTTAAGTTTATAGTTCAGTTATTTAGTAGTAATATTTTTTATAGATAGATAAATTATATCTCCCTTTAAAAAGGTAGGTCTTTTTACCTTTTTAGGATTATAATACTATTATATCTATCTTCTAATAAATTTAAGTTCTATCTATAATTTATTATATAAATTCTTTAAGTTATTACTTTTAATTATTGCTATTAAGTTAATTATTTTAGGCTTTTATAAGTCTCTATAGGCTTTTAGTATAAATCTAAAATTAATATATATTAATATAAGTTTTATATTTTTATTATAGGCAATATTATATATTAATTAGATATATAATAGCTTTTTAACCTAATTATTTTATTTATAGTTTATATAATACTATAAGTATTATTCTAGCACTTAATTTATTTATTTTATTTATCTATTTATTTAGGCTTTAAATACTATTATAAGCTTATAGTTTAGGCCTAATAATACTAAAAGTATATTTTAAAATTATAATATAAATATTAGCCCTCTATTTAAAATAATCTTAAATAGCAATCTATATATATTAATAATATATCTATAGATAATATATATAAGTTCTTTTATATTTATATCTTCTCTATAGGGTAGGTAGTATAAAAACTTAATAAATTAGTTTATAATAACTATAATACTATTATAAAAGAGTTTAATTAAGGGTTCTTTAAATAGTAATAGCTTTATAATAAAGTCTATTATAATTAAATCTTATAGTTATTATATTACAGGCAGTAATTAAAGTTTTCTATACAGTTTATATTATTATACTTTTATTTTAATATAAAAGTTATATTATTTAATAACTTTTTCTACTATTATTTACTATACTTTATATCTATATTATAGGAGTTATTTAAGAGTCTTTATTACTTCTTAATATCTATATATAGGATATTTATAGAATTCCTATATAAACTCTTTTAGTTCTCCTGGAATTTCTTTAATTACTGTTACCTATATCTATCCTAAAGTTTATATTTATTAGGTAAATCTATATTCTCCTTTATTATTTATCTCTAATACTTATTCTATTATTTTTATAACTTTAATATTATAATCTAGTTATTAATTTATTATATCTACTTTTCTATTCTTTAATCCTTTTCTATAGATAATTATAAAGTTAAATTTATATAAGTATTTAATATAATATAATTATTATTAGTTAAGTTTATATATTATAGTAAAGTAAAAGATATTCTAATAATCTATATATACTTTAATTTAGTGTTTACTTTCTATTAAGTAGTATTTAAACTCCTTAAAATAGTTAATAATTATTAGAAATTCCTTATTATAAATTAAATAGTTAAGTTTTACTTTATATAGTTTATAAAAGTAAAATACAATAAAGTATAGCTTTTTTATATTATTTTATTAACTAATCTATCCTTTTAATATAAAGTCTAATATATCTATTTTTAATTTAATTTCTTTTTTTAAATTAAATATTATTAATACTAATTTATTAAAAATAGCTTCCTTAAGCTATATAAAGGCCTTCTATATCTTATTATTCTATTTAAATATCTTTTCCTTTTTTATTAATTTTATTATTAAGTTAGTAATTTTATTAAAATCCTTAATAAACTATTAGTAATAATTAGTAAGTCCTAAAAAGGCTTATACTTCCTTTATATTATTAGGTTCCTTTTAATCTATTATTATTATAATTTTCTTTAATTCTATCTTAATTTTATTAAATATAATAATATATCTTAAAAAGTCTACTTTTATAATATAAAAGAAACTCTTCTTTAGTTCTATTAACAGTTTAGTATTTTATAATATTTTTAAAACCTTATAGATATATTCTATATATTTTTCTTTATTATCTAAAAAGATTAAGATATTATTTAGATAATATACTATAAAGATATTAAGGTACTATTAAAATATATTATTAATTATTTACTAAAATATTATAGATATATTAATAAGACTAAAAGGCATTATTATATATTTAAATAGTCTAAATTTAGTTCTAAATGCCATTTTCTATTTATTTCCTTCTTTAATATAAATAAGGTTATATATTCCCTTAAGGTCTAAAGCTATAAAGATCTTTTTGCCTTATAACTAATCTTTAAGTTCTATAATAAGTAGAAGTAAGGTTTAATTCTTAATAGTATATATATTAATTAGTTAATAATTAATAATTAATTTATCCTTTCTATTTTTCTTTAATATAAAAAATATTAATAATATTAATATTAAGCTAGATTCCTTAATATAGCCTTTCTTAAGTATTTTATCTATATATTCCTTTTAAACTTATAGCTCTCTTTAGTTAAGTAAATAAAGCTTTTAGAATAGTAAGTTATTATCTATAAAGTTAATTTTATAGTTCTATTTACTGTATTTAAATACTTTTATTTTTAGTTCTTCTTTAAATAGTCTATTATATATTTAGTATTATTTTAGAATATTCTTAAATTAATTTTAATTTAATTCTATAGGTATTTTATCTTTATATAAGTCTTATACCTTAAAGATATTTAGGATTTTTTATTTTATTTTTTATACCTTTTTTATATTTATATTATACTCTTTTTAGAGGTAATAAATACTTTATTCTATACTTATCTATACTATCCTTTTTAGTTAGGATTTAAGATCTCTTATTATTTATTATAATTATTTCTTTATTACTATTAGGATTACTAAAAAATATAATCTGGCCATTCCTTTAGTTAATAAGTAGGTTTTATTATTTAAGCTATTATATATCTAATAGGATATTTATATTTTTTCCTAAAGGTATAATATTAAAATCTACTTTTTAATTTCTTCCTTTAATAAAGACCTTAAGGTAATTAATCTTTTAATTTATAATACTATTATTATAATTAAAAAGCTATCCTTTTATATTAATTAATAAATAGGGTAATAATTTCTATTTTTATAATAGCTATAATTCTATAACTATTTTTAAGTTAATAAAATTTCTTTTTACTTTATAATTAATTTAAGTATTTAGCTATCTTCCCTTAATCTAAACTTATAGCATTAGGCTATCTATTAAGTTTATTATTTATAGTACTCTTAATATATTTATTAGTTTAAGTTATTCTTATTTATAATTCTGGCTTATTTATAGCTTAATTATAGATAGTATATAACTTTTCTTAATATATTTTAGTATATTTACTTATAGTTACTATTATTATACCTTTCTCTATTAGGGCAGTTATTACTAAATTTATTATTAAATATTATCTATTAAAAGTATTCTTTTAATTTTATATCTATTTCTATAATTCCTTATTTAGAATATTTATTATTAAGTAGGTATAATCTATCTATTTTCTATTATCCTAATAGTTTTTCTATATTTTTTAAGCTAGTATTATTATTTAATAGTTTATCTTTCTCTTAAGTATATCTGCCTTAAGTTATTTCTTTAAATTTTCTTTCTATATCTTTAATAATTTATATATTCTCTTTAATTCCTTAAGTCAGTTTATTAACTTAATATATCTTTCTATATAATATTATATTAAATTATAATTTTATTACTTTAAGATAATTATATTAAAAATATATTAAATATCCTTTTACTTCCTCTATTAAATAGGAGTTATTATTAGGTATTCTAAATATAGTTATAAGAAAACAATTATTATTTAGTTTATTTAATCTATATTATTTATATTAATAGTTTTAGTATAATACCTAAAATATTATATTATATTTAAGGTATATTAATATAATCTATATATTATCTTATTTATTAAATACAGATTCTAAATATAGTAGGTTTAATACTTTATTAATATAGTATACTTTAATATAAAGT
The DNA here is from genome assembly GCA_022627125.1 of Fusarium chuoi. Classification (NCBI taxonomy): domain Eukaryota; kingdom Fungi; phylum Ascomycota; class Sordariomycetes; order Hypocreales; family Nectriaceae; genus Fusarium; species Fusarium chuoi. Next base: position 441,200 of record JAJALE010000844.1, read on the forward strand.
TTATTTCCTATTTCTATATTTTTATATTCCCTAATACCTTATATACAGATTTCTTTTTATATCTTATAGATCTTTAGGCCATTTTTATTATATCTTACTTTATAAGGTTATTCCTATTTCTATATAATTTATTTATCTTAATAGTAAAAATACTTAACTGTATTTCTGGCAGTCTTGCCTTTATATCCTATACTATAGAAGTTTTATTATTTCTTTTATTAAAGTTAGCTTCTTAATTTAACTTTCTATCTTTAGTATTTTTCCTTATCCTAAAGTATTATCTTAATAAAAATATTATTAATAATTTATAAGGTTTACTTCTATTTATTTATATTAAGGATATTTAGGCTACTCTATTTTATTATTCTTAATATTTGCATTTTTCCTTATTTTAGTTATTCCTTAAGTTTTTTTAGCTTTTATTATCTTACTTTATCTTTTTATTCTTTCTACTTTATTTTAAAGTATTCTTACTTCTCTAGATCTTCTATATATTTATAGTAATTCTTATTTTATTATTTATTTTATTAATTCCTTTTTTATTTAAGCTCTTTTAGAGTATATAATTTATTTTTCTTTTTTAGTTTCCCTTTATCTTTAGGTTTAATTTAGGTAATTCCTATATTGCTATTAAAGTATATATAATATCTATTATATATTATTTCCAGTATCTAAATATATATAACTATTTATAGATCTTATTATTAAGTAAGTCTTAAGGTTTATCTACCTTAATTTAGGTTTTATAATTTTTATAATTCTAGGTATTATTATACTATATATCCTATCTAATTGTAATTATAGTATTTATATTTAAATATATCTTATAGCTTATAGTTATTATTTCTTCTAGGCTATATAATGCCTAGAGATATAGGTCCTAACTGCATTCTATATAAGGTATTATTTTATTAATATTTTTACTATTATTTTTAATTTTAAGAGTTACTTTAATTATTATTATCTTATTATTAATTAAAGTAATATAAATTAAAGTTATTTTTATATTTATAATTAGCTTTCTCTCTTTTATATTTATACTATTATTTATTAATCTTAATTCTTATTATAATATAGGTAGTTAGATTATTAAGTCTATCTATAAGGTATAGTTTATCCTTAACTTCTTCCTTTAGGCTTTAATAGTAAATTTCTATAAAGGCATTATTATTCTATTAGATTTTAGCTACTAGCTATTAGAATTTAGCTAAGTATATAGTATATAATTTTTATTATTTAAATATAAGCAGTTTAGCTATAGCTTATTGTTTTTTATTAACTACTTTAAAATTATCTTTAAGGGCTTATTTAAAATTATTTTATTTTCTTAAGATATTCTATATATCTTAATTCTATAGATTTTCTTTATTCTTAAGGTAATCTCTTATAATAGGTTTAAACTATTTTTTAGCACTACTTTAAATTAATAGGGCTATAAATAGAAGTTTCTTTATAGCAGTATTTAGTTTATTTAAAAATAAGTAAAAATATCTTTTTATTTAGGTTAAAAATAGAATAATATTAATTACTTATCCTTTAAAGGGCTTAAATTTAAATAGCTTTAGGGCTTTTTTAAGATCTTTTCTTTATAGTTTACTGCTACTATTGCCAGTTATTATAGCATTTTGTTAGTTATTTATCTAGGCTTATAAGGTATTATAGCTATTATATAGCTACTATAGCTCTATTATTATCTTAATATTACTAAATAGAGCTTTAATATAAAAAGGTATTAGGCTAGTATTACTAAATATTTTAATAATATAATATTATTTAATATAAATATAGTATATTTTAAATAAGAGCTATTAATATATAATAGTTAGGGTTTTTAAATAAATAAACTAATTTATATTAGGTTTATATTTATAGAAAATATAAGGCATTATATTAAGTATATTAGGTTATTATATTTCTTAATAGTTAATAGTATATATTAGGCTTACTAAGGTAAAGAAATCTTATTAATAGCTAGTAATTTAAGTTCTATTTAATACTAAAGGAATATATTTATATACTATATAGTATTAATAGTAATTAAAGAGGTTACTATAAAGTTAATAGTAATTCTTAAGAATTACTAGTAATTATCTAGAATTACTAGTAATCTATCTTAGATTTTAGTAATTAGATCTTAGTGGTTATTAGTAGAACCCTTTTAATTTATTGTAATTATAAATAATTAAAAGAAAATATAGGGTGTATATAATATAAGCGCTTCTTTTATTTAGGTTGTAATACTTTTCTTTTTATTTATATCTTTACTTTTTAGCCTTTTACCTTTTACTTTTTTAATAAATTTACTTTAATTTCTTTATAATAGTTAATAAAGAACTTATTTCTATTTTTAAAATACTTAATAAAACTAAAAAGCTTAAGGCAGTTATATTCTTTAAGCCCTTTAATTATATTATAGGCTATTAAATTTATATATATTATATTTATATTTATTAAAATAACCTTTAAGTATTATTAATTAATAAAAATGTTTATAATTTTTTTCATTTTCTTTAATTTAATTATTATACTTTTAGTAATTTTAAATTCTTTTATTATATTAAATATAATTATAGTAAAAAATATTATAAATTATATATTACTTTTATAATTCTCTTTTATATTTTATTATTAATTTAACTATAATCTTTTTACTATAATAAAAGGTAACTTTAAGAATATAATAAAAGCCTTAAGGTTTATAATTACTTTAATTACTATTTATAATATTAAGTAATTATAATATCTTTATATTTATATTTATTATAAGCTTAATTATATCTTTTTTTAGCTTTTAACTTCTTTTTATTACTTAAAGGAGATTTATATATTTACTTTTAGATTTAAAGGTATTAATACTTGTAATATAAATCTTACCTTTCTTTTTAATATTATTACCTTTTTATTAATACTTATTTTAATAAGCTAAATTTATATATATTATTATAATAGCTTATTATTATATTTATTAAATAACTATTTATAAAACCCTTTTAATTATTATTATAAATCTTAATACCTTATTTATATTATTTTTTATTAATATCTTTACAATTTTAAGATTTAAATTATATATAAAACTAACTAGACTTTTTAATTAAAGAAAGCTAATTCTAGCTTTATAGCCTAAAGGGTTATAAACTTAATATTTAATTAATAACTTTAAATAATATTAAAAAGTAATTTTTTTAATATTAAGATATATTTTAAAACTCTTTTTTTATTTAGCTTTTATTTAGGTAATAATCCTTTTACTAAATTAAATTTATTACTATATAGCTAAAGCTTTATCTTGCATTACTATTTAGGTTTAAGGATTCTAACTAATTATATCTCTTTCTAATATAATAGACCTACTTTTTTAGAAAATATATACTCAGCCTAACTCTTTACCAGTAAGGGAAACCTTTAGGCAAACCCCTCCTTTATTATATGCTAAAAACCAAGCCTAATAATAATATTTCTCTTAATTACCTACTTTTCCTAGCCTTCTAATTAGCCAATTAATAAATCAAAAACACAGTTATACCGACCTATAAGCCAGTTCTAGGGTTTTTTTTTTTTTTTTAGTGGCAGTTAGGCCCCTTATTTTTGGGGTTTTGGGGGCTGCAGGATTTAAACCTACTGCCTCTAGGCTGCCTAGTCAGCCCTTTGGCCGGCCGGTAACGTCTAACCGTTATGCCACTAGCCTCTGTAATAATCCTTTTAAAGATTATAATCTTTTTATAGCCTTTACTTTAACTTTAATTTTATTTTATATATTTACTTTAATTAATTTACTTAAATATCTTTAAGTTAATTAATTATTTTAGCCTTTAGGTTTAAAAGCTTAATAGCCTTAAGTTAAATTATTATTTAATTCTTTTAATAATATAGCTTTAATTTTAAGTATTAATAATCTAAATAAGTAACTATAGGTCTTTAATAATAACTTTATTAATAGGGCTATTTAGGCTTTTATTTTTATAATTTTATTAAATCTTTAAGGAAATATAATTAATAGTCTTTTATTTTAGGTATTAATATTTACTTTTAGTAATTATAGTTATAGTTATAATTACTTTAAAAAAAACCTTTTATTAAAAGATAGCCTTATAAAGAATTAGGCCTAGGCTTATAGTTAATCTTATTACTATTAGGTTTAAAGTAAAACTTAAAGGGAGTTTATAGTCTTTAAAAAAAATAAATTAAAATAAAAAGAAGATTTACCTATAGTTAGTTTTATTTCTTTTAGTTTTTTAGGTATTTTAATTACCTTAATCTCTAGACTTTAATATATTATCTTTTTTTAGCCTTTCTCTCTTTTATAGTGCTTATTTTATTTATAGCTATAGCCTTTTTTTTTTATTTAGCTTAAAGCTTTTTTTAAATAGTAATAATTTAAAAGATATTTTTTATATTTATAGTAATAATCTATTAATTATATTTTATAGGCTATCCTTTTTACTTTATTAAGTAATATATTTTTCTTTAAATTTCTTTTTTTTTTAATTTTATTTACTTTTTATTAATTATCTTTTTCTTTAAGATTTAATATTAATAAGAATTTATTACCTTTTTAATATTTTATTTAATATAGCTTTAAAAGGCTTATATAAAAGATATTATAAATTTATATATATTAATTAAAAAAGACTAGCCTATATACCTATAGCTTAATTCTTTTAATAATCCTAAAGGAATTAATAAATTAAAAAGCTAATTTCTTTTTTTCTCTTTTAAGCTTAAAGTTTTTAATTAATAATATAATTAATTATTTTTATTTAAAGCTTATTTCTTAATACTTAAAGTTAAAGTATTTAGCCTGCTTTTTAATAGTATTTTATTAATATATTATAAATCTATTTTTTAGCTTTTATAGCTTTCAAATCTTTTATTTTACTTTTAGGACTTTTTTTTAAAAGCTATTATTCTTAATAGTAATATAGAAATTAAGGTTAAATCCTATAAAGGCCTTATTTAATATTATACTTATAGTAATACTAATTATTAAGTTATATATAAATTATATAATATAAAAGAGTTTTAGCTAGATATTTTAAGTATTTTTAATAAAGCTCTTTAAGTAATAACTTAAGGTTTAATTTATTTACTTTATTTACCTATTAATTTAAAGGTAAATACTATAAATAGTCTTTACTTAATCTTAAAGTAATAATAAAGTTTTAATTAAAATATATTTATAAAAACTAAACTTTTATTAAAAATAATACCTTTTAATATATTAAATTATAGTTTTATCTTTTTATAAAAAAGCTTAATAAACTTAAATATAGTAATTTTTATAAAAATAAAAATAAATTTTATAAATTTTATAAATTTATTAATTATTATTAAAATTATATTAACTTATTAGCCTTTAAAGATTATTAATAATAGCCCTATAATAAAGTTTATAAAGACTTCTTTAAAAAAATAAAAAGGAATTAATAGACTTTTAAGCTTTCTATAAGGTTAATATCTCTTTAATATAGTCCTTTAATAAATACTATATATAGCTATATATTATTTTATATTAATTTTTAAGCCTTTTTAATAAAGCTTTTTTTAAATTAACTTTTAGGTTTTTTTTTAGCTTTAAAATAGCCTATTAAAAGATTATTATAATATAGCTATAATAGTTTTTATTTTAAATTGGGTTTTAATAGTATATAAAGCCTCTTTTTTATATAAAAAAGGTTATATTTTACTATTTATCTTTAAAAATCTTCTTTTTTATTTACCTAAAATACTTTAATCTGTTAGCTAAATATTAATTTATTTTTTACTTAAGTTAATTTAATAATTTAATAATTTTAATTATTAATTTTAATATTTTATTTTCTAAAGGTTTCTTTTAATATAAAGACTTCTTTATAGTTTTATTAAAAATTACTATAAATAATCTTAATATATTATAAAATTATATATTAATATTAAGATTTTAGCCTAAATTATCAATATTACTTAATAATAAAGCTAGATTAATCTTAATACTTAAAGACCTTTTATTTAGCTTAAACCTATTTAAGATTTAAAGTAAAATTACCTTTTCTTTAAGTATTTTATTTAATCTCTTTTTATATTATTAACCTTTTATTAATATTTATATTTTAATTATTCTTTTCTTTAAGGAATTAATTAATTTTAGCTTTTAATAAATCTTTCTTTTAATTTCTAAAGGTCTTAAAGAAATATTAATAGAATTTATAAATTCTTTTTTATATTTAATTCTAAAGTTATAAATTATTAAATATAAATACTATTATATTTATTTTCTATTTAATTTAATATTTTTTATAAATAATTAAAGATTTTAAGCCCTAATTTAAACTACTGCTTCTTTACTGATATTACTTTATTTACAGTTCTTAAATACAAGGTTAATTAGTTATATACCCAGGTATATACATTCAATTAGTAGATTTATTATTAACTTCAGGTTAATTTAGCTTTTGCTAACTAACTTATATAAAACTTAACCTAATTCCTTTAAACCTTTAAACCCTGCTATTACCCTGTATTTATCCTAGAACTCTATATATAGATACACTTTACTAATTTAAAAGCAGCTCTCTCTTTACTGTAATAACCCTTTTAGCTAGATTAAGAAGCCAGTTTTTATATATATTTAAGTTTAGGCCTATAAAGGCAGTAAGAAAGGCTACCTAATTTAACTAAAAGAAATAACCTTTCTTTAGGTCTCTCTTTAGGTTCTTTAGGTTTAATAGCTTTTAATTAACCTAAATTAAATTAATTAGGCTAAAAAGGCCTATATAATAGATTAACCTAATTAGGCTATAATTAAAGATAGCTATTTTAATAAGGCTAGATTGGCTTTTTAATAAAAAGTTCTTTTTAATTATAGCTACTATTATATATATCTCTTTATATTTCTTTCTATTAGCTATCTCTATAGCAGGTCTAATAGCTAGATTAAGGCTATAGCTAGTTATATAATAGATATAATTATATAGCTATAGGCTATTTTATATAGGCATTATATTAGTAGCTATAATTAATATTAGCAGCTATAACTAACAGTCAGGTCAGAGAATATACTTTATAATAAACTTAATATATCTTTTAACTAGGGTAAAGGAAGAAGGCTGATATAGCTGCTAAGGGGCGGTATTAATACTACTTAGTTAAGGCAGTAATTATGCCATTAAGGCAGATAAACCTTATATAATTTTAACTTTAGAGATATAGGCCTACTATAGGGGCCTTATTATTTAAGCCTTTTAATAAAAAGTTAATAGCTTAATAGCCTTATTAGGCTAATAGTAAGGAAAAAAAAAAGAAAAAAAAAGAAAAAAAAAAAGATTTTAATAATTATTTAAGACTTTTATTTATTTTAAAGACCTTTTAAGGTAATACTATTAATACTTATATAACTTTATAATAATTATTATCTCTTAATTTAATATATTATATAGCCTTTTAATATTATTAAACTTTTAAAATTAAAATACTATAAAGTAATAATTTTCTTTATTATTTAATTAAAATAAAATACTAGCTATAATATAATTTAATATATCTATTTTAAAATAGATTTATCTTTTAAAATTAAAATAGCTTAAGATTAAAGCCTTTTTAAACTTAATAATAAGGGCCTAAAATGCCTATACTTTTCAATTATTTAGCTTTATAGCCTTTAGTTTCTTTTTATTTGAACTTTCTTTTAATAAAATAATTAAAAAAGCTATAACCTTAAAGTAACTATAAATAAACCTTTTATAGAAGTTATAAAATCCTAAAAATATTTATATCTTTTTATATATTATTAGTTTAAGCTATTTAATAATAGTATAAATTTTAGTTAAATTTATTTTTATTTTTTTAATAATTAAAATAAATCTTAAAAATTTAATTTAATTTTAATAAAAGGAATACTTAAAGGGTTTTATATATAATTTAGGAGTTTTTATCTATTTAAAGATCTATTTAAGATAATTTATATATTTTTCTTTAATTTTAAAGAATATTAAAATATTACTAAGGTAAATAATATAAATTATATCTATAAAGCCTTAAAGGGCTTAATAAATATAATATTAAAATATAATAAATATATTAATTAATTTAAATAATATAACTATATATTTAAAGTAATTATATTTAATTTAATATACAGTTTTTTACTTATTTTCCTTTTAAATATAAATTTAATAATATATATCTTTAATATTAATTTTAAAGAAATACTTTATTTTTTAAATTTAATTTATAATCTTTAAAATTAAAGGTAAAAAGTATTAATTTTTAATAGTAATTATATTTAGGCCTTAATAATTAATATAAAGCTAAAGTGTTCTATTTTCTTTTAATATAAATAAAATAAATAAGCTAATAAGGCTTTTTAAAAGGCAGATTTACTTACTTTTTAAGTTTTTTTATATATATTTATAAAGGTTTTTTAATTTAATTTATAATAGTAAGTAAATAAATCTATAAAGGGGTTTCTTTTCTTTAATTAAATTAATAATATAATCTATCTTTTTAAAATTAAAGACCTTAATTACCTTATTATAGCTAAAGACTTTAATATATACTTTAAGTTTAAAGGGTATTTTTACTATTTAATTAAATTTCTTAAGGTCTTTTTTTAAAAGATAGTAAAATTCTTTAAAAATAATAATAATAAAAATCCTTACTTTATCTTAAGTTTTCTTTAAAAGTTATTAAAGTTAAAAGAGTTTTAAGCTATTATAATATCCTTTAAACTATTACTTTTTAATCTTAAAGTTAGCTATAATTTAAAGGTCTTTTAAAATAATCATAAAAAAAAATAGATTTATTATAATTTCTTTTTTTCAATATTTATTAAACTTTTAATTATTTTTTTAATCTATTTTTAGTAATTTATTAATATAAAAGGCACTTTTTATTTTTTTATTATCTTTAACTAATTATTATTAGCTTTTTATAAAGAAATATTTATATCTTTTAATTATTAAAAGCCTTAAGATTTAATAAAAATTTTATTAATAGTATTAATTTTTACTTTATAATTTAAGTATATTTATATTATAATACTTTTATAGCTTTATATCTTAAAAGTAATAAAGATTTTCCTCTTAAATTTAATTTAAAGGTAATTTAAATAGTAATTTATATCTTTTATAGGGTTTTTAATTAAAGATTAATTCTTATTTTTAATTAAAATTAATTTTTTAATCTTTTATTTTAATTAATCTTACAGAATTTAAGGCAATTTTTAAAGTAATATTTTATTTTATAATAATTATAGTATTTTACTATAAAAAAGAACTTTTTTTTATTTTTTCTTTTATTTTTTATTTATTAAATTAAAATATAATTTAAATTATTATCTTAAAAATACTATAATAAATATAGTTTTTAGTTTTATTTAAATATATAAAGTTTTTTTTAATTAAATCTTAAGGAAGTTTTTAATATATTTATTTTTATAGGTTAATATATTTTATAATTTTTAAGTAAGTTATATTAATTTCTTTTGAATTTTAAGTAAATTAATATCCCTTTAAAAGGCTATAATATTTTAAAAGATTAAAAGTAATTTTATATAATATTAATATATTTATATAATAGTATTAAATTTATATAAAAAGTAATTTTTAATAAAAAAAAGGTATTTATAGAAACTTTAAGGAGATTACTTTAATTATTATTAGGTACTTTTAAGTTAAACTATAATAAAAATCTAGTAATTTTTTCTATTTTCTATAAAAATTAAAGATTATTTCTTAAAAGCTTTTTAATTTTATTTAAGTATTTCTTTATAAAATTAAGTTTATTTATTCAAGTAATTTAATTATATAAATTATATATCTAAGGTTATATTATTATATATAAAGAGAATTTAGTTTTTATTAATATAATATTACTTATAGACTTCTTTAAAGCTTTAATTTATATTATTTAGCTATTTATCTCTCTTTTAAAAGGTAACTAAATATTTAAAAATAATAATATTTTTAGCTTTTACTTTTTTATTATTATTAAAAAAGAAGCTTTTATAAGATCTATAATAACTTAATAAGATATTACTGCTAATTTAATTAAGTTTTTTATTATTAATATTAATTAAAAGGATATTTTAGGTATTTCCTTTTTAGGTTTTAAGAGAAATCCTTATAGACTCTTTAATTAATTACTTTAACTTTTTTACTTATTACTGTAAAGGAAGCTTTTTTTTAGCTATTTAATTTAAACCTTAAAGGCAATAATATAGGTTAATTATATAACTTACTTAATAGAATAGGTTCTTATTTAAAATAGTTCTTTTTAACTTATTAAAGTAATATTATTAATAACTTTTAGGGTTATTACTAATAATTTATTTAATTTTAGGCTAGTTATTATAGTTTTTTATTAATTAACTATTATATCTAAATAGCTTAAGTAAAAGCTTTAGAATTATTACAGTAAATTAGTAATAGCTAGATAGATATAATAGTATTATATTAATTAAAGCTTAAAAAGGCAGGATTTCTTAATAAGGGGTTTTTATAATAAACTTAAAGGGGTCTTTAAGTTATATAATAAGAGACTAGTTAGCCTTATTATTAAGGCATTATTATATTAGTTTATTTAATATATTAAGCTAAGTTTATTATATTTAAGTATATTTCCTAACTTAAATACCTATTAATTATAGCCACTAATATAATGCCTATATAAAATAGCCTGCAGCTATATAATTAGGCCTACTATATAACTGGCTATAACCTTAATATAGCTATTAGGCCTGCCTTATAGGAAGCTAATAGAAAAAAACTAAAAGAGATCTATATAATAAAAGCTACTATTAAGAAAAACTTCTTATTAAGGTATTAATTTAATTTAATTAAAATAGCTATTTTTAATTATAACTTTATTAAATTAATCTATTATATAGGCCTTTTTAGCTTAATTAATTTAACTTAAATTAATTATAAGCTATTAGGTCTAAAAGACTTAAAAAGGGTCTTAAAGAAAGGTTATTTCTTTAAATTAAATTAAATTGCCTTTCTTACTGCTTTTATAGGTAACTCAAATATATATAAAAAGTGGCTTTTTAATATAGCTAAAAGGATTATTATAATAAAAAAAGTATTACTTTTAATATAAAAATAAAAGTAAAATAATAGTAAAGTTTAAAAGTTTAAAGGAATTAAATTAACTTTTATATAAATTAATTAATAAAAGCTAAATTAACCTAAAGTTAATAATAATTAAATTTATTAATTAAATATATATATTTAAATATATAATTAATTAACTTTATATTTAAAAATAAATAAAGTAATATTAATAAAAAAGTAATAATTTAAACTAAAGGTAATTATATTTATAAATATAATAATATTAAAAATCTACAGGCTATATTTAATTGTTAATATATTAAAATATAAATCTATTAAATTTAAGGTATTTAGCCTTTATACCTTTTATTAAGTTACCTTTTATAGTAAAAGCTTTTAATTATATAATAAAAGAGCTTATATTTAAAAATATTTAAATTAAATATTTATTTATTTATTTAATAATTATAGCTAATTATTAATAATTAATTAATTTTATTTTTAACTTTAACTCTAGCTCTATAAAGTATAATCCTTTTTAAGGCTTTAATATATTTATTATAGATATTTTAAAAATAGCTATAATCAATAAAAATAGGCTATAAATATAATTAATTAATATTTATTAATTATATATTAAATATATTTACTATTTTAATTATAATTAAAGTTACTATTATTAATTTAATAAAATAATTAAAATAAAAAACTTATTAATAATAAAGGCTTACTTAATTTATTAATAGTTTTATAAATATTAATATAAAATAAATAAAAAAAAGGTTAAAATTATAAAAAACTTATAGGCTTAATTAGGCTTTTTAAAGCTTTTTAGCTAATTAACTAATATATTTATTTTAATTAAAGTTACTTAAAATACTATAGCCTAAAGGTAATTTTATTAATTAAATTTATTAAAACTTTAGTTTAATTAAAGACTTTACTGTTAATACTTTTATAGTTTATTAAAATACTTAAATTTTATTTATTAATTCTTATTAAATTAAAACTATATAATAAATATTAAGTTTTTTTTATTTAATAGCTTTAATTTATTATAAATTTATTATAATAGCTATTCTTTTCTTTAAAAAGGCTATTTTTAATATTTTATAAATTATTTTTCCTTAATTTAACTTATTATTTCTTTATTAATATTACTTTATTTACTTTTAGATATAAAGTTAATTCATTATATATTTTAATATATATAATTAATTAATAAATATATATCTTTTTATTTTTAGTATTTAACTTTAGTTTAATTTATGTAAGTTAGTTATTATTAACTTTAGGTTAATTTAGCTTTTATTAACTAACTTATATAAATAGAGTTAATTTAATTTCTTTAAACCTTTAGTTTAATTTTATTATTACTTTATCTTTATCTTTATATTAAAAGTAATACCTCCTTTACTATAATAACCCTTTTAGCTTTATTAAAAAGCCACTTTTTATATATATTTAAGTTATTAATAAAGGCAATAAAAAAAGTAGCTTAATTTAATTTAAAAGAATAACCTTTCTTTAAGACCTTTTTTAAATCCTTTAGATTCAATAGCTTATTATTAACTTAAATTAAATTAAATAAGTTAAAAAGGCCTATATAATAAATTAAATTAATTAAATTATAATTAAAAATAGCTATTTTAATTAAATTAAATTCGTACTTTAATAAAAAGTTCTTTTTAATAGTAATTACTATTATATAAATTTCTTTTAGTTTTTTTTTATTAACTCTTTATAAAATAGGCCTAATAGCTATATTAAGATTATAATTAATTATATAATAGACTTAATTATATAGCTATAAACTATTTTATAGTATTATATTAATAGCTATAATTAATATTAATAGCTATAATTAATAGATATAAAAAGTTGAATAAGGAAATATACTTAAGTATAATAAACTTGGCCTAATATATTAAATAGGTTAATTAAAGATATTTTACTTTTTTAATTAAAATAAAAGAAAAAGGCTAATATAACAATTAAAAGGTAAGTAATATTAATACTATTTAATTAAAGTAATAATTATATTACTAAGATAAATAAACTTTATATAATTTTAACCTTAAAGATATAGGCTTACTATAAGGGCCTAATTATTTAAGCCTTTATATATAAAGTTAATAGCTTAACAGCCTTATTAGGCTAATAGTAAGGAAAAAAAATATTTTTATTAAATAATTATTTATAAAAATAAAATAATTATAAAATAAAAGTAATATTAATTTTTAATAAAATTATAATATTAATTTATTTTTTAATATTATAATTAAATTATTTATAATAAAGCCTTTAATAATATAGCTTTAATTATTATTTATTATTAATATTTTTATAAAATTATTAATATAAAACTATAAAAAAGATTTTAAGCCTTAAAGTTTATTTAAGGTTTTATATATTTATTAATTTATTAATAATTTATAAATTTATCAATTTATATTTTTTTTATAAATACTATAAAAGGCCTTTTTTTAATATTTATTTATTTTTTAAGTTTATATATTATTTTAAAAAATATTTAAATACCTTTAAAGTTTATGATAATTTAAATATCTCTAGTTTAACTTCCTGCTTTTTTATTACTATTACTTTATTTACTCTTAAATATAAGGTTAATTAATTATATACCTTAATATATATAATTAATTAGTAAATCTAGTTATTATTAACTTTAGGTTAATTTAACTTTTACTAATTAACTTATATAAAACTTAACCTAATTCCTTTAATTCTAACTTTAATAAACCCTTTAGTCTTAAAACCCTACTATTACCCTATCTTTATCTTTATATTAAAAGTAATACTCTCTTTACTATAATAACCCTTTTAGCTATATTAAAAAGCCACTTTTTATATATATTTAAGTTATCTATAAAGGCAGTAAGAAAAGTAGCCTAATTTAATTTAAAAAAATAACCTTTCTTTAAGACCCTTTTTAAGTCTTTTAGACTTAATAGCTTTTAATTAACTTAAATTAAATTAATTAGGCTAAAAAGGCCTATATAATAGATTAATTTAATTAGGCTATAATTAAAAATAGCTATTTTAATAAGGCTAGATTAACTTTTTAATAAAAAGTTCTTTTTAATTATAGCTATTATTATATATATCTCTTTATATTCTTTTTTATTCGCTATCTTTATAGTAGGTCTAATAGCTAGATTAAGGTTATAGCCGGTTATATAATAGGCATAATTATATAGCTGCAGGCTATTTTATATAGGCATTATATTAGTAGCTATAATTAATATTAACAGCTATAACCAACAGGTCGGGAAATATACTTTATAATAAACTTGGCCTGGTATTCTCTATTAATACTGACCTTTATTAAGGTTAAATAGGTTAAATAGAGATTTTTTAGCTAGGGTAAAGGAAGAAGGCTAATATAGCTGCTAAGTGACCTATAGGCAGTATTGATACTGCTTAATTAAGGCAGTAATTATATTATTAAGGTAAATAAACTTTATATAATTTTAACCTTAAAGATATAGGCCTATTATAAAGGCCTTACTATTTAAGCCTTTATATATAAAGTTAATAGCTTTATAGCTTTATTAGGCTAATAATGAGGAAAAAAAAAGAAAAGAAAAAAATTTACTTTTAATATATATTTTTTAACTTAAATATCTATTAATTATAATTATTAATATAATATTTAGTATATAAAATAGCTTATAGCTATATAACTAGAGTTATTATATAATTAATTATAACTTTAATATAGCTATTAAACCTACTTTAAGTATAGTTAATAAAAATAAATTAAAAGAAATTTATGTTTTTTTTTTTTTTTTTTTTATTATTAGCTTAATAAGGCTATTAAGCTTTTAACTTTATATATAAAGGCTTAAATAATAAGGCCTTTATAGTAAGTTTATATCTTAAAAATTAAAATTATATAAGGTTTATTTATATTAATAATATAATTACTGCTTCAATTAAATAATATTAATACTGCCTTTTAATAGCTATATTAGCCTTCTTTCTTTACTTGAGCTAAAAAACCAAAATATCTTTAATTAACCTATTTAATATATTAAGTTAAGTTTATTATATTTAAGTATATTTTTTAATTTAACTTTTTTCTTTTAATTATAGCTTTTAATATTAATTATAGCTAATAATATAATATTTATATAAAATAGCCTATAGCTATATAATTAGGCTTATTATATAATTAATTATAATTTTAATAAAGCTATTAAGCCTGCCTTAAGTATAGCTGATAAAAATAAACTAAAAAAGATTTATATAATAATAACTATAATTAAGAAGAACTTTTTATTAAGGTATTAATTTAGCCTTATTAAAATAGCTATTTTTATTTATAACTTAATTAGGTTAATTTATTATATAAACTATTTTAACTAAATTAATATAAATTAATTTAATTATAAGCTATTAAATCTAAAGGATTTAAAAAGAGACTTAAAGAAAGGTTATTTCTTTTAGTTAAATTAAATAGCCTTCTTTATTGCCTGTATAGGCCTAAACTTAAATATATATAAAAAGTAGCTTTTTAATTTAATTAATAGGGTTATTATAGTAAAAAAGATATTACTTTTAATATAAAAATAGTATATTTATATATAGAGTTTTAAAATAAATATAAGGTAATAATAAAGTTTTAAAATTAAAGATTTAAAGGAATTAAGTTAAGTTTTATATAAGTTAATTAATAAAAGTTAAATTAACCTAAAGTTAATAATAATTAAATCTATTAATTAATTATATATGTTAAAGTATATAATTAAGTAACTTTATATTTAAAAGCTATAAATAAAGTAATATTTAGCCTTTATACCTTTTTATTAAGTTACCTTTTATAGTAAAAGCTTTTAGTTATATAGTAAAGAAGCTTATACTTACAGATAACTAAATTAAGTAATTAATTATTTATTTAATAATTATAGCTAATTACTAATAATTAACTAGCTTTACTTTTAATCTTAACTCTAGCCCTATAAAATATAGTCCTTTTTAAGGTTTTAATATATTTATTATAAATATTTTAAAGATAGCTATAGCTAGTTAAAATAGGCTATAAATATAATTAATTACTACTTATTAATTATGTATTAAATATATTTACTATTTTAATTATAATTAAAGTTAGTATTATGAATTTAATATAATTAAAATAAAGAACTTATTAATAGTAAAGGCTTATTTAGTTTATTAATAGTTTTATAATTATTAATATAACTTTAAAGAATAAATAAAAAAGAAAAAGTTAAAATTATAGAAAACTTATAGGCTTAATTAGGCTTTTTAAAGCTTTTTAGCTAATTAAATAATATATTTATTATAATTAAAGTTACTTAAAATACTATAGCCTAAAAGTAATCTTATTAATTAAGTTTATTAAGACTTTAGTTTAGTTAAAGATTTTACTATTAATACTTTTATAATTTATTAAAATACTTAACTTTTATTTATTAATTATTATTAAGTTAAAGCTATATAAAATAAAGTAATATTAATAAAAAAGTAATAAATTAAATTAAAGTTAATTAGCTATTAAAATTAATTAAACTTTATAATTAAATTATATAATTTTATTAATTTTTTATTATATAATTTTCTTTTTATTTTTAGCTTTTTTTTTAAATTAATAGTCTTTAATTAAGTATAAAGTGTTTTTTTAAGTTTTTATTATTTTTATAATTAATATTTTTATAATTAATATTTTAATTATAAATATAAATTTCCTTTAATTTAATTTACTGCTTTTTTATTAATATTACTTTATTTACTTTTAAATATTATGTTAAATAATTAAATATATTAATATATATAATTAAGTAATAAATTTATTATTAACTTTAAGTTAATTTAGCTTTTATTAACTAATTTATATAAAAGTTAATTTAATTCCTTTTAATATTTAAACTTTATTATTACTTTACTTTTATTTTTATGTTAAAAGTTATATTTTCTTTATTATAATAACCTTTTTAATTATATTAAAAAGCTATTTTTTATATATATTTAAGTTTAGGCCTATAAAGATAATAAAATATATAATTTAGTTTAATTGAAAAAAATAACCTTTTTTTAAAACCCTTTTTAGGGTTTTTAAAATTAATAGCTTATAATTAACTTAAATTAAATTAATTAAATTAAAATAGCCTGTATAATAGATTAATTCAATTAAATTATAATTAAAAATAGCTATTTTAATAAAATTAAATTAATATTTTAAATAAAAAGTTCTTTTTAAAAGTAATTATTATTATATAAATCTCTTTTAGTTTTTTTTTATTAACTCTTTATAAAATAGGCATAATAGCTATATTAAAGTTATAATTAATTATATAATAGGCCTAATTATATACCTATAGGCTATTTTATATAGATATTATATTAATAGTTATAATTAATAATAATAGCTATAATTAATAAATTAAAGAATATATTTATAAGTTTATATTTAATCTTTTATTTAATTAAGGTTTAACTAACCTTTAAGTAAAAATATAATAAATTTAATCTCTTTTTTAATTAAAGTAAAGAAAAAAAGGCTAATATAGCTATTAAAAGGCAGTATTAATATTATTTAATTAAGGTAATAATTATATTATTAAAGTAAATAAATTATATATAATTTTAATTTTAAAAATATAAATATACTATAAAGGCCTTATTATTTAAGCTTTAAGATAAAAGGTTAAAAGCTTAATGGCTTTATTAAAGTAATAAAAAAAAGAAAATATAAAAATATATATTATTTAAATTATTTATAATTATTTTTAAATTAAATTATAAATTATATTATTTTTAATTTAAATTATTACTATTTTATTAATAGTATTTTATTTATAATTTTTAAATATAAACTTAATTAATTATAGATTAAAATATATATATTTAATTAATTAATATTAATTTAACTTTTATTAATTAATTTATATAAAAGTTAATTTAATTTCTTTAAGTTTTTAAGTTTAAAATTTTATTATTATTTTATATTTACTTTAAATTTTTATTTCTAAATATATTTTAATTTTATATAATTAAAAAAATATAATATTCATATATATTTACCTTTAATAATTTTATTATTAAATTACTTTTTATATAAAGTTAAATTTAAGCTTATTAATATAATTAAAAAAGCTATTTCTTTTATATTAAAAAATTTATATTAATTAAATTTAATTATAATAAATTAAATTATATTTAAATTTATTATAAATAAATTATATAAAATATAATATTAAGTAATTATTAAAGTATTATATCTTTTTATAATAAATTCAATATATATTAAAATTAATTAATATAAAAAAGTTTTATAAATAATTAATAAATTAATTTTCTATAAATATAAATAAATATTAATTATATATTATTATTTATAAAGTATTTATCAATATTTTTATTAAAAATTAAAATATTAATTTTTTAATTTTAAATTAATATTATTATTTTTTTATTCTTTTAATTATTTATTTTTTATATATTTTTAATAACTTTTATTTTATAAATTTTAATTTTTAAAGGTTTTTAAAATTTATTATTTATTTTAATTTAGATTATATTTATTATTAGTTTAAATAAAAAAATATAAAAAATTAAATAAAATTTAATCTTTAATAATAAATTTAATTTATAATTATTTTTTAAAACTTTTTAAAAAATTTTATAAAATTTAATAAATTTATAATTTAATTTTTATATTAATTTATTTATTTTAAAAAATTTTAAAATTAAATAAATTATATTTTTTTTAAAAAAAGTTAATTTTTTAAATTATTTTAAATTATAATAGTTTTTTATATATTTTTTAATAAATTTAAGATTTATTTATAAATATTTATATAAATTTATTTAATTTTTATTTTTAATAATAATAATTAGATTAATTAATTTTTTTATATTATATATTATAATACTATATTTAATATAAATTTAAAGTTAATATAAATTAATATAAACTTTATATTTCTATTATATATAATATTATAAATAAATTAGGCTATTAATAGCTTTTTAATTTAAGTATTCTATTTATAATTAATATAATATTATAAATACTATCTTCTTAATTTAATTTATTACTTTTTTATTAATATTATTTTATTTATAGCTTTTAAATATAAAGTTAATTAATTATATACTTTAATATATATAACTAATTAATAGAATTTATTATCAACTTCAAGTTAATTTAACTTTTATTAATTAATTTATATAAAACTTAATTTAATTTCTTCAAACTTTATTATTAGTTTACCTTTATTTAATTCTATTTATAGATATACTTTATATTAAAAGTAATATTCTTTTTATTATAATAATCCTTTTAACTATATTTAAAAGCCATTTTTTATATATATTTAAGCTTAAGTATTATTTATCTATACTTTTCCTTAAATTATATTTTTTTTATTATATTATTTTATAACTTTATTTAATTTATTACTAACCTATTAAGCTAGCCTTAATTTATTAATATTTATAGTTTTTTCTTTAATATTAAAACCTTTATTTCCTAATTTACCTTTTTTTCCCTTTTTCTTTTTTTATTTTCCCTTTTTTACTTTATAATAGTCTTTAATTTCTATAATATAATATTTATAATATTATTTTAATTACTATAATTATATATTTTAACTTTATAAATTATAGCTAGTATTAACTATTATTATTACTTAATATAATATTAATAATAAAGGCCTATTATTATATTAATAGGCCTTAACTTTATTTTAAGTAATTAATTAAGTCTTTAAGGCTACCTTTTAGCTTATAATATATATTATAAAAGACTATTTTTAAGGTATATTTAATTATATCTTAAAGAGCCTTACTTAATAATTTAAAATTATAAAATTAACTTTTTATATTAATATTAACTTATTAATATATAAAAGCTTTTTATTTATAATTCTTTAATATTAAAAAAAGTTATATAATCTTAAAATTATTATAATATTAAGATTATTAATATTAATTAAAAGACTATTCATATAATTAATAATTGCTATAGCTAAATAGTTATAGCTATTATTAAAGTTAATTATGTAATAATTCATCTTTTAATAGAATTATAATTATAAAGTTATTTTAGGATAATATTTTAAGGTTAAAGCCTTAATAATAATTACCTTAATAAGGTAATAATAAAGAGGGCATTTAGCCTATTAAAGATAAGGGAAATATCTTTTTTATATCTATAAATTAAGGCTATTTATTTAATTAAATTATAAAGTTTATAATAATAGCTATATAACTTTAAGACTTATTATTAAGGTTATTATATTTTTTAGTATAATATATAATACTTTATATTATATTATACTAAAAATTAAGTATTTTATTATATAATTTTTTTATTTAAAACTCTAATTAACTATACCTTATATATTGCTATAGGGATATTTTAACTTTCTAATATATATTTAAGTTATCTATAAAGGCAATAAACAAAATAGCTTAAATTAATTTAAAGAGATAACCTTTTTTTAAAACTCTTTTTAAGTCTTTTAGACTTAATAGTATACTATTAACTTAATTTAAAGTAATTAAGTTAAAATTATGTATATAATAAATTAATTTAATTAAATTATAATTAAAAGTAGCTATTTTAATTAAATTAAATTAGCTTTTTAATAAAAAGTTCTTTTTAATAGTAATTATTATTATATAGACCTCTTTTAATTCTTTTTTATTAACTTTTTATAAGGCAGATTTAATAGCTATATAAAAGTTATAATTAATTATATAATAGGCTTAATTATATAGCTATAGGCTATTTTATATAGTAAATATTATATTAATAGCTATAATTAATATTAATAGCTATAACTAATAGGTATTTCAGTTAAAAAATATACTTTATAATAAACTTAATTTTATATATTAAATAAATTAATTAAAAATATTTTCGTTTTTTAATTTAAATAATAAAAAAAGGCTAATATAACTACTCAAAGGTAAGTCATATTAATATTATTTAATTAAAGTAATAATTATATTATTAAGGTAAATAAACTTTATATAATTTTAACTTTAAAGATATAGGCTTATTATAAAGGCCTTATAATTTAAGCCTTTTAATAAAAAGTTAATAGCTTAATAGGTTTATTAAGTTAATAATAATAAAATAAAAAAAATACTATTTATATATTTAATTTATTTATTTAATTTATTTATTAATTTATAATTTAAATATTATTTTAAATTAATGATATAAGTTAAATTTATTTATAAATAATTATTAAAATATTATTATAAATATATTTTTTTAATTTAAAAGGATTTCTTTAAGTAATTTGTATATATTAATAATATATTTATAAAAAATATAAAGTCCTTAATTTAAATTACTACTTTTCTATTAATATTACTTTATTTATTTTTAAATATAAAGTTAATTAATTATATATTTAAATATATATATTTAATTAATAAATTTAATTATTATTAACTTTAGGTTAATTTAGCTTTTACTAACTAACTTATATAAAAGTTAACTTTATTCCTTTAAACCTTTAATTTAACCCTATTATTACTTTATATTTATCTTAAAACTTTATATATAAATACACTTTATATTAAAAGTAATACCCTCTTTACTATAATAACCCTTTTAGCTATATTAAGAAGTTACTTTTTATATATATTTAAATTATCTATAAAGGCAGTAAGGAAGGCTATCTAACTTAACTAAAGAGAATAACCTTTCTTTAAGTCTCTTTTTAACTCTTTTAGATTTAATAGGTTATAATAAACTTAATTTAAATTAGTTATATTAAAATAGAGCTAATAAATTATATAATTAATTAACTTACTTAATATATAATTAAAAATTACTATTTTAATTAAATTAAATTAATACCTTAATAATAAGTTTTTTTAATAGTAATTACTATTATATAAATCTCTTTTAGTTTATTTTTATTAATTATATTTAAAGTAGGCCTAATAGCTATATTAAGGTTATAGCTAGTTATATAGTAATTATAATTATAAAGCTATAAGCTATTTTATATAGATATTATATTAATAGCTATAATTAATATTAATAACTATAATTAATAATTAAGTTAAGAAATATACTTTAGAAATATAATAAACTTAGCTTAATATATAAAAAGGTTAATTTAAAATCTTTTAAATAAAATAAAGGAAAAAGGCTAATAATATAGCTATTAAGGAATAAACTTATAAATAATATTAATACTACTTAATTAAGGCAGTAATTATATTATTAAAGTAAATAAACCTTATATAATTTTAACCTTTAAGAAATAGGCTTATTATAAAGGCCTTATTATTAAAGCCTTTAAATAAAAAGTTAAAAGCTTAATAGCTTTATTAGGCTAATAATAAAAAAAATATAAAAGAAAGAATTAAAAGAAATATAAAAAAATATATAAAAATTCTTTTATATTTATAGTTTCTTTATATAATATATAATATAAAAATTATATAAATAAATTAATTATAATTATAATATTATTATAAAAGTTTTTAATTAAAAGTTTTTTTAATAAAAATAACTTTATAATAAAATTTATTATATTATAAATAAAAGTTATAATTAATTATAAAGTTTATAATATTATATTTTTATTTTAATATATAAATTATAT